>BMAV01016589.1:250418-277168 GCA_019973955.1 Trichonephila inaurata madagascariensis | reverse complement strand
TTCTTAAGGTTGTTAGTAAAGTAAACCCGTTATATATATATATATATGTTTTAACTCGGCAAGATTTTAAAAGTAATTATTTTTATGCAGCTAAATATATTTTCAGACCTCTTTGGAATTTTAGGATGTGTTCAGCATTTATAGATCAGTGTTTATAAAAGTTATTTTCTGTAAAACGTAGTTAAAATCTGCAATAATTAAATTAGCATTTTTTTGTGAAGACTAAAATCACAAGTATTACACACAGAAACTAGAATGTGATTTACAACTTTCGTTCTTCTCATTTTCAAGAAGTATTAAATTATTCTAAGCCGTGTTCAAGCAAAAAAAAATGAAGCAACTTTAAAAAAAAAATGGTTATATGAGCTTATTATATTAATGAGGGCAAATTATTAATACATTTACAATGGTGGCTAAAATTGTAAGCACTTTTGGAGTTTTTAATGTTTTATTTTTTTCCCCAATTTGTATGCTTTTAAAAAATATTACGCTTTACAAAATGCAAAGTCGTATAAATCATTTAAAAAAATTAATACTTAATTCAAAAATTTGCAATACAATAAAATTTAAGAAGCAGTAATTATTGATATAATTTATACATTAATGATAGCAATGAGTTATCAGTGCATGGTAGGAAGTCTTTTTTTTGTATTATTATTATAACTTCTGATCGATGTTTTATTGAGCTGACGATAGTTATAAATTCTTCCTTCGTTATTGTATGAATCCAGGAAACAATTAAGGCCTCAGTTAGTTCCCTTTTAATTGGTGGGAGCCTCCTCAGGATAAGAGTTTTCAAACGGTGTCTCTCAAGTTGGGCCACCATATGTCTATATGCACTGGCGGAAAAAAAATCCCAACACCAAGAACGACTTGTGTTACATAAACGGAATTTAATAGGCGTGTTTATACATTTGAAAGATGGCATTGATTTAAATTAGGTACTTCACACTTATGTATGGCGCTAGTAGCGAAGCTCAGAACTTGTACAAATCAGGATTACTTTAAATGCGTGCTATAAAGTTAGTGAGAGATATTTATCTGTGAAATTTGATGTATTGAGTTGATGTTTGCCAAAAATGCTTTTAAGACTGTGATACCTCCCCCCTTTGGTGACCGTATCTTTGATTGTCAGCGGGAGCTAGAGGTGTAAGGTTTGTAAAAGGAATATACATTGTAAATTTTTAATATGACTTTATTAAGAATAGAACTTAAATGTCTAACAATTTAGATAAATTTAAAGGAGTGAGAATCTATAATGAACAACACACACAACGATAGTTAAACCGAATCGCGTAATTTAGATCACTTTCTCTAAATAATTATATTATCCGCCTGCTCACACTTCTAATAATATTACAAGTCCTAATATCAAATAATCAGTCCTACCTTAATCCAAACTTAACTTCAATCTTTATATGGAAACGTCTGGGCGCGCGTGCAATGGTATGCACCTTGTATCAATGGCTGGGTTTCCAGGCAACTTTACGATAGGCTGTCAATTCACGCTTGAATCTCCTCCAAACATAACATTCCCCAGATTGCTATTTTGCTTACTGAAACTTCTGTTTTTTTAAAAGCTATCTTATTTGCATTTCTTGTTCACATTTCGCTTCTTGGGTTTTGGTTGGAAAAGAGTTGCTATTAATCTTGGCCACCAAAAAACCCAGAGGTTATGTTAAAGAAAAGACGCGTGACCCCGTCACAAGACGACGAAAACTCCAGTATCAAGTACTCAGATTTATCAAGAGATCAAGTAATAGGGCTAATACTACGAGAAAGTGGATTTTCTTTCCACGATACTGCTAGAAGACTGGGCCGGAATGTATCAACTGTGTGTGATTGTTGGGGACACTGGTCGAGGGATGGTACTGCCTCAAGAAGACCGAGTTCCACGCGTCCAAGTGGCACTACAGAAATAGTAGACCGCCGTATTTGGCGTACGGCTGTGGCGCATTGTACTGCGTCTTAGCAGAACTTCAAGCTACAGTTGGCACCACATTGCCACAAGTAACTGTTAAAAATCAGTTACTTGAAGGACAGATACGCGCCAGGTACCCTGTAGCTTGCATTCCACTGAAAGAAAGATATTGCTGTTTGAGACGTCAGTTGTGTTGAAACCAGTTCATTGGAAGATGCATAGTAGATCTGTTGTGTTTTCTCATGAAAGCTAGTTCTGCCTTGTAGCCAGAGATGGTCGTTTGTTGGTCAGAGAGACGCCAGGGGAACGCCTGCAAATAAACTGTCTACGGCATTGACACACTGACCTACAGCTGGAGACATGATCCAGCGAGCAATTTTTTATGACAGCAGGAGCACTCTCGTGTTATTTGCAAGCACACTGCTTGCAAATTTGTACGTGAGTCTGGCAATTCCAACTATAATACTTCCATTCATGAACATCATTCACGGGGGAGTTTTGCAACAGAATAACGCTAGCCCTCGCACCACTGTTATGAAGCAACTTGTTCTGTATAGTGTTGACATGTTACAATGGGCTTTCGAGATCACCAGATATGTCTCCATATGAACAAGTATGGAATATCATTGCTCCAGAATCATACACATTCAGCACTTATTGACCCAGTATTGACACAGCAAGTATAGAACAAGCTCAGAACTCCATACCACAAGGGGACATTCGGCATCTATATAACACAATGCATGCGCGCTTGCTGCCTTGAATTCAAAACTCTGGAGGTTACAGCGGCATTTAATGTAACAACATTTCACATTTGAAAGGGATTTTCTTGAGCTTAAATTAATCAAAGATATGGAAAATCGAATCACTTAAACATGTTAACTAGACAATTACGTTGCCAAAAATTCCATTACTCCACATTAATTTTTTCTTGATATATATATATATATATAAATGCACAGTTAATATTCTATACTATAGAGAGATCAATTATCACTAAATTGAAGCCAAATGATATAGAAATTGTAAACTAAACCAGAAATAAGACTTTAGATAAGATATATTAAAAATCATAAAAATTATAGAATATATATATATATATTATGAATACTACAGTATTATAAACATTGGTGACTTAGGACAACTCTTGTATATGAAATAATTCATATAAAAGTGGGTTTGAACATGTTTTTTGTTCCTGCTGTCCTTCCTAATTTCTGTTAATAATACTGAGCAAAACCTATTGAAAATAATGGATAGAATATCTAAATCCATTATAAGTATTTAGAAAATAAATGCATAGTCCGCGCTAAATCTGAGTACAATGAACAATTTATTTCCAGATTCTGGACCTAAATACAAATTCAAAGCAAGAGGAATGGCTGAATAGCAGCACTTAGCAAAATATTATGAAATTAATATAAATGAAATAATTAAATAGTATGTTTAAATACTACCGTTACGTGAGGACACTAGGATTATAAATGTATTTAAATATTTTTTTTAAAAAAATTACTCTGGTTAAAATAAAATTAAGAAAAGATGTAATTTTTTATCTATAATTTGAATATGCAGGTCACTATTTTATCTAAGAAAAATGATAAATTTGTAATAATTAATCTAAGTAATCCTTACTACTTAGAAGTTATTTATACAAATAACTATTAATAAAATTAGCTCGCTATTTTTGAACTAAGCTATATTCAATAAACTGTTTAGAGTTTCTTAATGTTTTTCTGTTTTTTTCGAAGCAAAAAATTTATTGCGTTGTATGTAATTAATATTAACACTTCTGACTATCGAAACATGTACATTAATCTACTAATGTGTGAGCTAATTTTATTATTTTGAATTTAAATTATACACATACACACACTATTTCATCATATAAATATTAGTAACTATAAAATCTTATATTAAATACTACATCAAGAAATTTTCCTTCATAATTGTTATCATTTGATTGAATTAAATTAAGATGATGAGGATAAAATCTAGTATAATGTAATGTAGTACAGGACAATATTATAATGTGTTATTATATAATATTATAATGTAATATGTGTGTGAATTAATAGTTTCGTAATCCTAATTCACTCAAAGTAATTTTCTTTTATTCGTGACGGTTTTTAGCACGTCAAAGACATCACATGATTTTCTACCTTTACACACTAAACAGGAAATAGTTTTAATTGCACTTGCATGACCTCATTACCTGCCACATTGGTACGTTTTATAGTGACATGATTTAGATTCCACTAGCCGCGAAATTTGACCAATCAACTTGTTTCAGCCCAAAACTCATATCGCTAAATAATGTTCCAGAAGCATCCGGTATTAGAAATGTTAGCAGAGATATTTGCGATAGAAAAAAAAGCGATTTGTTCATTGTATTGCCCGAGTTCTTGTTTCTCTTTTTATGTAACTCTTATTTGTGCAATGTAACGTGAATGATTCTTATTAATTCCATGATTGTTATCAAAACATAACACTAAATCAATATCTCCGAAGTGTATTTTAAAGTTAACTTTTAAAGTTAAATGTAGGTATATGTTTACAAGTGCGCTTGTAAATCAAAGCACTGCGTAGGACTTATGCGGATGGGATAAAAAGTAGTTGATCTGATACGCAGATATTACAGATGAAACGCTAACAGTATTGAATGAGTTATATGTTTTATTCAAGAACTACTACTGTGGTATTTAAAAGGATAAATAGTGTCTTAGTCACATCTCTGATTATACTGCAAGCTATTTTTCAGTTAATCAGTGAATAATCATTTCCCTGCCAAAGGGCATCCACCTGTGGAATTACTTGCCTAGTTTTTGCTGTCTTGTCCAAGTAGTTCAGGTAAATAAAACATCGCCGAAGGGTTCCAAAACGACCCTTGCACTGACAAAGACCTTTGGCTAATAAAGCAGTTGGTGATCCGGGTTGTTTATGACTATTTTGAAAACATTAGCCGATATAGAAGAACAATTTAAAATATGATTAGAAGAAAGCTTAATGTCAGAACAATGAGGACAAGCATTGTAAGTTCTTTGCCCACAAATTGATATTTTCATCCTTTTAAAATGCCTTTTATGTAGTCTGGCTATGTTAGTTGGATTTATGCTGTTGCAATTGAGTTCTGAAATGAAATTTCTTACCATGTATGTTCTAATGGGCTAGTAAGATCAGCGTAATTCAGAATTGTTCAGAAAGGTTTGTTCAACAGAAACGAAACATGCTTTATTAAGGTTAGTTCTGGCAATTGTGTGCGAATCAGAAAAGCGCA
The DNA here is from genome assembly GCA_019973955.1 of Trichonephila inaurata madagascariensis. NCBI lineage: Eukaryota > Metazoa > Arthropoda > Arachnida > Araneae > Nephilidae > Trichonephila > Trichonephila inaurata. The sequence goes on along the minus strand of BMAV01016589.1, from coordinate 271,970 downwards.
AAAAACACGAAAATAAAGTAGTATGATGTTTGTATGCAACTGCGACCTAAAAATTTTAAATAAAAGCCTTGGATCCCGTAAAATAAGTGAAATTCCGTATTGTAAGGCAGTTCTTCTCAAACTTTCAATTTACTTGACCTACTAATCAATCATCATTTTCATAGCGCCCCCCTCCATTTAATAACAATGTATTGAATCCAATAATACTATAATTTGACACTAAAGCTGCAATACGACTTTGACCTCTTATGTGCCACTGACGTATATAAACGTCTCGCTAAGTCAAAGTTTTAATTATCTGGACGCATATATACGTGTTTTCGAAGTACGATCTTTTCTGTGCTGTGCTATACATAAAATTATTCCGAAGGATTTGGAATGCAATAAAAGGACCTTGACAGTGTTTACGAAGGATTTACTTATTTCAGAGGATCTGTTTATCTATTCCTTTTCTCTCTTCCCCCTCGCCCTTAAAAAACATCAAAATGCGCTTGTCTACATGGAAAACGGTAGCATTGAGGAGCGAATCACGTAAATTTTAATCGGCAGTTAAGAAATTAATTATAAACCGTGAAAATTATCAAGATAAGTGCTAATACAAACCCATGGGATCACTGATAATTATCAAATTTGTTCTTAACTTAGTATTGTTAAATTAATAATAAAATAAATATTGTACATTATTGATACATTTATAAGTGTATTATATTAGTGAAGATGTGCATTTTATATTTTATTATATCAGAAAGTATATTGTTTGTTTTAGTTCCAATAAATTTTATAAATAATCTTTTGTTTTCGACTTTTTAATATGATGTCGCTCCCCTCGTAGAATTATGACGCCCCCAAGGGGACACGCCTTACAGTTTGAGACACGCTGTGGTAAAGTTATCACGGAGAACAACTAAAGGTGCTCGGCTGTCAAATGAAATGAAACACCTTGTTTTAACTTTTAATTGACTAAATGTGAAGGAGACGAAACTGTTCAACACGTATTCATGGATCTTTCTACACATATGTACGTTGGTCAGCAACATACGATTTATTTGCAGAAATGTGGAGCTGTTATAGATACTATTTCTTGTGTGATTAAAAATACTTATTAAAATCTGTTGATTATTTTCTTCAAACTATCTAAAAATTGGTGAATATATCTAAATATTTTAACGAAAAAAAAAACAGAAACATTTGGCATTTAAAATCATGACCAATTCTAAAATTTTTATTTAGTTATGAATTTTTGCAGTTACCATTTGTATACTTTTTGAATACTTAAAATAAGGTTTTAATTATTATATTTCTGTAAAATATCTTGTTAATTATGAATTACTATGCATTTTAAAGGTGTAAAATTTTTTTGCCAGATAATACATGGGAAAATGTTCATAAAAAAAATAACCTAAGCAAAAATATTGAGTTAAAAAAACCTTAATGTATTAATGCATATCTGAATTATGAGTTTTTTCGACCTTATTTAGACGCGATAAAAGTGTGACTTGTCACATTTATCAGACCTAAAAAAATTCTAAACATTAAAATGTGTATTATCAATGGTCGCGCACAAAAAAATTCAATTATCTTTTCACCACTGACTTTTTACGTTAGATTTCAAAATATAGAAATCAAGACAATGGTTTTTTTTTCTTTCCTTAAGCACTTGAGGAACGGTATTTTTTCTCGGCGTAAATTTTTTGTAATGAGTTCGCATAAAAAAAGTAATTGACTTTTTATCGTCCTAAAAAGAATGCACTAGTTGAAACGTTGAACTTCAAAATAAAAAAAAAATCTGTCCTGATTTTATTAATTCGTCTCTCCCATGGTAAAAAAAGAATAGTTTTTCGTTGTGTTCGTAAGAAAAAATTCAAATACTTTAGATTACAAAGGAAAAATATTTAACATCTTTGTCTTCATTTATAGAAGGCAAAACTTCTTTTTTTAAAATTGTGTTCAGTTTTAATATTTGTCCATACAATGCATAAAATTCTATATTGCATGGGTTTAAATGATTTATTAATTTTTTTCTGTTGTTAGGAGCTATTTATGAATTTATTAGAATATTTTTTTAAAACGGTACCCCTGAAATTTTACTGCAGGTTTATCTTAAAATACTTTTATTTTAGTATGAGCAACGTATAAGTATATATAGAAAGGAAAAATAATACTCTTTTTTTTTTAAAAAAAAAAGTAAGGTGCATCTTTTTAATAAGAAATTATCGATTATATTTTATTCATTTATTTTTGTAAAACTCGAGAAAAATCATTAAATGTATTATTTATTACGCATAGATTTTCTTACGCTTAAAGGATATGATTCACTATAAAACCTTACAATGTGATTTTTAATTTTGTACTAATTTTTTTACTTCAAATGTTTTGTTTCATATCAGTGTAGAATATTGCGGTGTACCTTACACACAAGGTAACAAAGAAAATAAAGGACCCTAGAATCCTAGTAATTAAGATATATCCTCAATATTTTGTGCAGAACATTATCAAACGCTCTAATTACTTAATGTAACCATAAACTTACGGGTAAATACTTATTAGGATTTGAAGTGATAATTACCTGTTTTAATATGTAATAACAATTACAAGTGATAACGTTTGCAATACCAATTAAAGCCCATTTAGCAATGCAATTATAATCATTCTCCTGTTTCTGACACATTTCGCGTATGCGATTAGTTTACATCTGCTAATAGTTATTTGGAAATGTAGCTTCGTAAATCCTCTTTGAAAACTTATTGCAAATATTTATAAGCAACTTACTGCAAATTAGGTTCAGTTTTGAAATAAATATGAATAATTTTTTAAAAAATGATAAAAATTACATGAAGCGAAATTTAACCAATCGTTTCTTAACTTGTAAAATCTGATTGTATTAAAAATAATTAGATTAAAAATTTAAAACTACTTGAGAAGTAAAATTGACAAGAAGTTGTAAAAAGACATTAACTGTAAAATGCGGCGAATAAAGCGCATTTTTAATACAAAAAATAAGACATAAATATGCGGTTGCACGTTATACATCGGGTATACACGAGAGCTTTAAAAATAATAATAATAATAATAAAGACATGAGCATTAAGAAAAATCTGACTTCTACATATATAGAAATACTGTATAAAATAAATGATCTTCCTTATGAACTTAAAGAGTTGTACTTCTAGAATTATATACTATATTTTTCTAAAGCTTGCGGTAATACCTTGAATAACAGACTTCGAAACATATGACCTTTACACTCGTAGATTTTGGGTTCTTCGTGTGAAAAGGGTTGCCCGTTATATGACGAATATAGCTAAAAACTAAGTGTTGATTCCTGCTTAGTTTCTAAGCATACTTTAATTGTTTTGAATTGATTTTAAAAATCATTTGACTGTTTTGTGTAATGAATTGGCTGATCTCAATATATATATCTGAATTTATAAAGTGCAGTGGAAGCCCAGTGACTGAGTGGTAGACACAATTGCGCTTCCACATCACAGGTCCGAGGTTCAAACCTCGGGCTGGGCAAGGTCGACTCAGACTTTCATCCCTTCAGTGGGTCGTGAGTAGATAAATAAGTACAGAGCTTGCTCGGGACCAAAGATCACGTATACTGGTATGGTCAAATTAGGCCTCATGGGATGTTGCGCCACTTAGTTAAGTTATTAAGTGCTCAGGGTTTTCTCGATCTTTTTTTTAATTATTTCAGAATTTCTTCTAATCAAACTTGTGACGTCTCACGCGTCATTTCTCAAACATAACCTCTGTGTTCTTTGACGGCCACGATTAATGGCAAATCTTTTCCAATCCAAATCCAAGAAGTGAAAAGAAGGATAGATGCAAATAAGATAACCTTTAAAAGGAGAGAAGTTTTAGTGAACGCGATGGCAATTTAGAGAAAGTTCAGTTCAGAGAAGATAGAAGTGTAAACTGACGGCTTACCTAAGAATCACGAAAATCTAGCCCTTCATCCAAGGTACATACTATTGTACGCCCGCTTAGAGAAATATCTGAAGTGGATTGGACGTTGCGTAGAAACCGAGGTAGGAAGAATATATTCTGAATGCGAATATATTAAGATTGAGAGTAAGCGGATATAGTATAATTAAATTGATAAGTGATCTAATTGCGCGATCTGTGTTAATTAAGACTACGTGTTTTGGTTTATTCTCACTTAATATAAGTTTGTTCGATACATAAGTAATTTAAGTTAAATTCTTAATAAAAGTCATATTAAGAATTCTAAAATGTCTCATCATTTCGAGAATCCCACACCTCTAACTTACGCTGAAACCCCACGATATGGTCAACGAAGATCGACTATGTCGCAAACCTAAAATAAAAGTGTTACCCATTTTTCAATTCTTACTATTAGGTCACACTCTCTATATATTTATTTATCTTGATTGGAATTTTCAATCGTTAATCAAATACATTTTAAAGCACTCAATTGAGCTGAAATCTTATATGCATGATTATTTGGGATGACAATACAGTAATTTAACTATAATTAATAAAAAATAATTGATTAAAACTAATTATTCAAAGAGCTAAAAATGCCGCCACGTTGGCATCATTTTTTGGCTACTTAACAACCATTTGGCGACTTGTTTCAAAACTTGAAAATACTTTTCTCGCATTTTAAAGCGCGTATTTTAGCTGAAATTTTCTATATACTATTATTTTGGGTAAAAATACGATAATTTATTTATAATTAAAATTAATTGACTGAAACTAATTATTGAAAGAATTACAGGTACAGCCACGTTGGTTTCCTTTTTAGCGACTTGGATCAAAACTTTAAAAGATTTTTTCCCCCTCAAGTTTTAAAGCATTCAGTTGATCTGAAATTTTATATACAGGATTGTTTTTGATGGCAATACGATACTTTAACGATAATTAATAAAAATTAGTTACCACTTAAAGTTGTGATTCTGTCTTATGTATATGCATATTTATATTAATTGTAATTATTTAATAAAAAGTAGCTAAAATAATAAAATTTTTCTTTGTTGATCTAAGTAGGAATTACTTAATTTTTTTTATATTACTTGCTGTATATATATGTAATCTATACGTTTGATAGTAAAATATTCAAACCATCTCAAATTTTATATTTTATTTTCAAATTTAAACAAATTTTACTTGTGCAAAAATAGTCTTAAGTTTTGATAACTGAACTTTTTCTCTTAAATAAGAAAATACTCTTAATAACTTACGAAGAAGTAGAATGTTCTGTACAATGTAATGTTTCATTAAGTTTATTAAATAATTGATCGTTTCCTTGTTTATTTAGACTTAAGTTCATGAATTATAATATAGAAGGTTTTTTAAATATCTTATAGACAATGTGCTCCACGCAGGATTTAATATTTGTATAAAAAGGATGTATGTTTTAAGAAACCCTTTTTAATAAGTTATAAATTCAATATTTCGGCATATATATGTTTATTAAATATACCTGCATGTATAGTAGTATACACAGATGATTAATATTTCTATAAATATATCTTAAGAGTATTACTAATGTTCTGCAAATTATTTGAATGTCTAGTCTCATATTTTATAATGTCCAGACTCACATATTCTTTACTTGGTAATCTTTTTTATAATATCTTAGATTAATCTTGATATATATTTAACTTTTTCATGTAATGAATTTTTCTTATGTGATAATAGTCAACCTCAAATACTAGTGCTAAACGTAATCTCTGTAATATAGTAAACATAATACTTTTGACATTGACTATTAGAGCGTGTTTAATGGAAAATGTACCAAATGAGAGTCGTCTAGACATTAATTTAATAATTGCTTACCGAAATAGTTAAGTATGATACCATAAGTGTTAAAAATAACTCGATTATTACATCATGGAAATTGCGACAGGAAGATAATTTTAGAAAACAGGCATTCTGTAATTAATATATTTCACACATTGAAATACTGGTATAAATTTGAGATATTACACATTATAATACAGATAACTAGTCAGAGAAAAAGTAATTTTTTAAATCTGTAACCGAGTATTTTGATAAAAAAGATAAAGAAGCTTCATGTATATAGTTAAGTTTATTTTTATTGTATAAGATGAAAACTATGATATAGTTTCAATATACAGGGTAGTCCCAAATTAATGGTACAAACTTTAAGGTATCCGACTACGTTCGGAACCATGATTTTAAAAAAGCGCATAAATGGATAATATCCATGATATTTAGTGTCACTTAGATTAGAATACATGTATACAATTGTTTTAAGGACATTATGACAAAAAAATTATTTAAATACCATATTTTAGCAAAAAATGAACTTAGAATAACCTTTTTTCCAAATGTTCTCCTTTTATAAAAAATGCTTCTATTGTATTAATATTTTGCTAGTATATAGCTTAGACCTCTGTACAGAGGCTCAACTATGATTTTTTGAAAAATTGAAATTATTTTCAGAGTTACAACCATTTGAAATAATTATCGGTGTATTTTCTTAAAATTTCTCCCTTCTGTTTTCGTAAAACATGGATAAACCGACTTCCGAGTTATGTACTTCAAAAATTCTAGTTGAGCCTCTGCTCAAAGGTTTGAGTTATATATTAGCAAAATATTATTATAATAGAAGCATTTTTCACCAATGGAGAACATTTTGAAAAAAAGTTTATTTGAAGTTAATTTTTTGCCAAAATATTGTATTTAAATAAATTTTTTTGTCATAATGTCCTTAAAACAATTGTATACATATATTCTATTCTAATTGACACTAAATATCATAAATATTATCCAATTACGCGCTTTTGCAAAATCACGGTTCCGAACGTAGTCGGATACTTTAAGGGTAGCTACTGGACGTTGTGTAACAATCATTTATTGTTTCGGAAACTCTGGGCTCAAGTGACGCGATGAGGCACAAACACAAAAAAATAAAAGATGAAAGGAAAGGCAAAGTGTGTTTATTGAAAGCGTCATTGACAGGTGTAATGCTTACAATAACTGTTCCTAACTGTTTAGCACATGATCTAAGAAGTCTAGCTGCAACGCACATTGCTTTAACACCCACTGGCAGTCGGAGAAGATAGTTTGCCCGATTCAAAGCTGATACTCTCTGAAAATAGACCCCTCAGGGGGCTCACCTTCTTTAGGTGGGTACGGGTGTCACAATCTCGAGGTACCCTGGTGATCTTTTCCTTTTCCCAGAGGGTTTACTATCTTTGGTAAACACGGGTGTCACGACCCCGGGGTACCCCAGTGATCCTTCTCTATTTTCGATCCTCCATCTTGTCATCCAATTTCTTTTCTTCTTTTCCCATCCAGACCACAGACCTATGAATGTTTGGCGCAGTATAGGCAAAACTGTCTCTTGCACCATAAAACACTCAACTCAACTCTGAAAATAGAAGAGGTGTAAGCGATTTTTGTTGAACAATGTGCAAACGGTTTGATGACTCACACGTGATGAGCAACAGCTCTTGTGTACTTGATTCGGGTTTAATATCCATGAGGTTCAAGATACTTTTTTGCAGACTTAGACTGTGTATGGTTAATCGTGAACCAGCATCATGGCTGGTAACGTTGAACGACCTGTTTCCCGAAGTTGACGACGTAACCGCTGAATAAGTCTATGATTTGGCATTAATCGATCAGAGGAAACTGCGCGTGTAACACATTCGTAGCACAGTTCTGTCATTAACCATTTGCACAGGCCATACAAGTAATGCATGTCTCCTTTCGTAGACTTCAACACAATTGTGGATGGCGTTTTCCCCTACTGAGATGCATCATGATGAATGGTGGGCAGACAACTACTGCCCCCTAGCGGCAACACAACCAACTGATAATTCCATTTCTCCTTTCGTTTATTTTCCCAGTTTGCTTCATTGCGTCACTTGCGCAAATACATTCCGATACAATAAATGACTGTTACAATGTCCTGTATTGGCCCTTAAATTTTGTACCATGAATTCTGGATCACTCAGTATAACGTTTGTAGCAATTTCAATTTTCTCCATATATATATTTTTTGATTTATCAATTACTTGAAAGTTTACTTGTACTAAAAATATCTAATTTAATGAAAGAGACATCAAAGTGCAGTCTATTCAGTTTGTTCAAAACCGTTTTTTGATGAATAATTCATGTTCTGTAAATAGTTAAAGAAAAACTGAAACGACGTTGCGAAGATCAGTTTTGGTTTTCATAATACAATGTTTGAAATTTCTAAAAATATCATTCCATTTTCCATTTGAATAAGAAAAAAAATAAATAACTAAATAAAATTAATAGATCCCTCTATTAATTTTAAGATAGCTGAATTTCACATAGATATATATTATGTATCATAAATTGGCATTATAAAAATAATATTGTAAAACATATAAAATCATAAAACTCGAAAGTTAAATGCGCATATTGATTAAATAATTTACTTCCTTAAGTCAATAAATAACGTCCTATAAAAATTATTTATATTAAAAATATTCTAATGCCCAATTAATTGTGCAAATGAAAATAATTATGTGAATATTCTTAAGTGAACCTAGTTTACTAACATGAATACACTTGTAAATATAGGCTCTATCAAATATATCATTATAATTCAATCCAAATTTACAAAATTTTTATTTTAAATTTTCTTCTTGCACATTAATTACGAAATAAAAACTTTTTAAACATCTATGAGTAAACTATTCAGTAAAACAGTCCTGACCAAATCTTAGGATGGCTATCAGTAAAAAATATTTTATTGGTATTCATCAACAATATGCAGTGAATTGTGCTGATAAAAACAATTCGGAAACATGTCTGCAAAATACTTCTCGAATTGTGCTCTAATGCATCTATGCTACCAAAAGAATTAGTAACAATTGTATAATTGAAATAACCGAACGACTGATTTAATTATGTCTCAGACTATTAGTAATTGTTTCAGATTTTACTGACTTAAGGACATCAGTGTGTATAACATTCAATTAGCAAAGGCAAAGTTTGAGCCTTAAAAATAATTAGCTTAGGACTTAAAATGAAGGTACACACATGTTGTGCATTTCAAAGCTGTTGACATATAACCCAGGTGACAAAAAATAACGTTTTCTCTGAATTTGATGTATCAAGGGAATTAATTTGAAAGTGTAAGATTAATCAATGAATACGCTTGAAGAACTTTTCTGTAAATTACCGAAATAATGCTTTCCTCTAATGAGAAATTATTTTTAATTACCTTTGGGAACGTTTCTTTAAACACTAATTTTTATTTTGAGTTCCATATAAATTCGCATCGACGTATTTACTTAGTTAATAAACTGGATAAATGTTCATTTGCATTAAATAAGTGGCTAAAACATAAAAAAAGTAATGTGTGTTCTGATGTACACTTTAATCATTGGGCTACTTTAAGATGGCATTTCATTTTGTAGAAACTAATATAAATGTTTATAAGAATACAGAACACTAATTATGTGTGCAATTAGCTTAGTATATGATGTATTTTTTTTATGGTTAAACTCTCTCTAAACAACTTATTTGTTTCTTTTTTTTGTCTCGATCTTCAAATGATAGTTAAAAAATTATATACTAATTAAATTGCACTGTTCTTTTTTTTTTAAAAAAAAAATGCCTCGTTTAAATTAATAATATCAATAAGTATGAATAAAAAAAAAGCCTAAATGAAAAAGCAAGCGATTTTCTATACATACCCGCATTCACACCCTCATGTTATTAAGACTATTTTTTTCAGTTAAAATTAGCATGATTTTGAAATAACAGCAGGTGCTCTATAAGGAATGGCACAACATAACACAGCTACAATCAACTAATTTCATAATGGCATAAGTGCAAATTATTGTTGTATAACACATTCAATATATACATTGTTTAGTTACATTATTGTGAATAAGCGATTCTTTACAACAATGTTTATAATTGCCAGGCAATGCAAGATAGAAAAGATTTTTAATTATTTTATACGGTTTCATATGTATGAATCAACGTAAAATTTCATGATGCAGATTAAATGACTGATGGAACAAAAAATATTGTACTCCGAATCATTTCAATGATACTGCAATTTTAAGGAATTATTTGAAACATTACTTGATCTTACCACTGGTATTGTAAGTAAATGTTTTTTAACTGTCTATCATATTTTTGACCAACTTATCACTTATTTTTATACATTACTGAGCAATAAATATTAGATTCCCTGCATGACTTGAAGTTTTGTTCCATGTGTACTTTTTTACCTCGTTTACTTTTTCCAGGTTTTGATTATTTAAAAAGAAATCTAATAAATATTTATACTTATTAACAGTAAAATAGCAACACCTTGAATGAAAGCACGTAGCCACAAGTGAAAATAAAAGAATAGTAGATGAAAAAAATATAAAACTGTACTAAAAAAAACAAATATGCACTAGAAAACTACTGATTATAGTACACAGTGTGGATTATAGTACACAGTAACCAGAACCGTTTATGAAAGAGTTGTCATTATGAAAAACCTAGGTCTATTTATCTGTCTTAGATAGCTTTTTGATTTAAGTTGTATTTTGTTTTTCAGTTTAATGCTACTTCAGATTTATTTTTACTGATGTTTATTCTATGAGATACAATGTCTAATTTGTGGTAGTATATATTGATTGTAAAATTGAGTATATGATTTTCTGAGTTTATATCTATTATTGAAAACATAGCGAAAAGACAGGAAGGCCCAAATTTACAAAATTTGATACGCCGAAGCTATTGATGATAATGGTGTGTATCTAGGGAACAATCTTTCTAAATTTGCTTAATTTTGACTAAATATTTTCTGCTTAGCTCTTAAATGGAACAACATACAATAAAGATTTTTACACTACCCAGAATGTTAAATGCAGACTGACATTGTAACGTATAAATTACTTAAACATTTTCAAAAAACTGACATTGAAACTTGAACATTTCCAATTTTTTTTTTTCTAATTTTGTATTTTTTTTTTTTTTTTTTACATTTAATATATTTATTTGAACGACTAGTACTTCCTCTTCTTTCTGAGTGTGTTGTCTCCTGTTAGGAAAATCACATTTAAAATTAATAAAAGTTAATAAAAACTGAATTATATCAATTTTAAAAACATTTATAATTAGGTCACATATATACAAATTAACTTTTATTAATACAGAATTTCTTTTTTCTCTTGAAAAAATGTTCTAAGATTAATTCCATTGGTTAACATCCGGTGAACATAACCTCGATTTATTAAATCTTTTATCCACCTCATTTGGTTTAACTTAAAGCTATAGACCAAGTAATATCAAATTAAGTTTAAATGAACATTTTTCAATACAATAAATTCAGGCACGGATTCCATCTAAGGCAGCATATAAAATATTGATAAGATTGTTTTTATTAGTTTCGTTAATAGTATTCCACAGATTTTCATTTATAAATACTAGGGACTGTGAAAAAAAAATTTCATACTTTTAACTTTGTTAATTAGCGATCAAGAGATCTTTAGTTTTAACAATTAATACGTATACCAGCTCATCAATTACTTGCTTTTAAGGTATGCGACTACAAAGATCGCCGTTTGGGTGAACATTTTCGAAATTTCTTTTATGTTTTTCTTTTAAAGGCTATACATTTAAGATTCCAAAAATACTCTATTTTTGTTTCTACGATATTTAGAAGCAAAGTTATAGCATAATTAGAAACCGGAAATGGAGTTTACAAAATCGGAAGTACAATGCTTACACAAAATATTTTCGGATATTGAATTGAAATTTTCAGAAGATGTTTTATTTGATTATATTTGTGTTATGAATCAAAATCTAATCTACGTGTACATATTTATGTACGTTATTGCTTTTTTTATGAAAAAAAAAAATTATTATGGATTTTAAAATATAAAACTTTTGCAAAAAATTTGCCCTATTAAAAAAAAAATTAAAGTATTACAAATCTTTTAGCTTATAATACATATAAAGATGTTACTTATGCACTGTATAAATATTATTTGAATACATTTATTAAAATTTTGAGTAAAAGATCGTAACTGCAATTTTTCAAAATTTCTTTAAAAACGACAACTGCTGCAGTCTATAAAACTCTCCAGCAAACAGCGAAAGGGTAAAAAAAGTCCGAATAAGTTAAATATGAAGCTAAAGAGAACTTCTGCTATAAATATGGTGAGTTTAAAAAATATACAGTTAGTAGAAATGTTTCATATTGTATAAAATCTTTAAATGCTTTTTCTGAGAAATTATGTCTTTCAATTTTTTGCTTCACGGTGAAGTTCACTACAAGATTTATTTTTTAGATATTGAATTGAATTTTTTAGAAATGTTTTATTTATTTTGACTTGTATTATAGACTATAATCTCTGTGTACATAGTTATAGATTTTATTGAACTTTTCATGAGAAAATAACAATAGCTTTTTGTAAAAAATTGAGTTCTTACATAAAAAAAAATGACATATTTCAAAAACTTTCAAAGGTATTACAAATCTTATAGCTCTAAACACAGATAATGGTGTTATTTATGTATTGTATAAATATTATTTGAATATATTTTAATTAGAATTTTCAGTACAAGGTTTACCTTAACTGCAATTTTTCACTAAAATTTCACTCAAATTTCCCTATATATATTAGAGATATTTTGTCTCAAAGTCGTTAAATGATATGCAAATTATTATGAAAGTCTTCTGCAATTTCCTATGCATGTCTTCTTTAAGAGCAAAATATCAATATTCACTACTGGTAGAAAATTAAAAGGGTTTAAAATGAAAATTATAAAACTTAAATTAAAAATTCGAGAAAGCTTATTATTCATTAAAAGTTAATGAGATATTTTTTATTTTTAAATTAAATTTATACTAATAGGAATTCTAAATATAATTACTGATTGATTTGGTATGTTTGCCATTGATGACTTACCTATTTTTTAAATTAAAAATTACTTTTGATTCTGAATTTAAAATTTATGCAATTCATTTTTAAGTTTAGATTTTATTTATTATTTTCTACTCATAATAATCGATTTAGAGTTTATACACTGTAAAATGAAATAAACACGCATAGGAAAGTATACTTAAAAAAAGGGAAGGTAATTTTATATATCTTTCATATAATAATGCAAAAAATTTGGTTAAAAAATTCCTTTTCACACAATCACACAAAAAATAAAGTATACCAGATATGTCTGGTTTTTATAAACTAGTTCATGAAACTATTTGACATTCTTTAAGAGAGTTTTATAGATTTCACAAACCATTAACTTTATCCCAATTGATTTTCTTTTGCATCAAGGAGAATGTAATGCATAATTTTTTTAATATGAACTCTAAGGGATGGATCTTTTCACCCGAAATAATCTGTTTCAGTAATGTGGATTGATTAAATTTCGATTCTATGATTTTACTCTTTCAAACTGTTGTATTCTGTTAAGTAAGAAAACGAAAATATTTATTTTCAGTTAATAGACATCGGACAAAGGTAGTTATATTTGGTTGAATGACTATTTATGTTTCTATTATACACGTTTGAAATTAAATTTATAAACAACCTAAAATATGATTATAAACTGACTTATTTTTGAATGTAAATATAGTAGTGTTTATTAGCTAGAATTAAATTTTTGCTTTATATCAATATAAGTAAGTATATGTCCTCATTTTAAAAAAAGTAAATAACTTCAACCTATAATTTTTAAAACGCGTTTGATTTTAGTTGTATGAAATTGGCAGTTCAAAGAACCACTGCTTAAAACTATTCAAAATGAGTTCGAAAATTTCCTACGTAATTTAAGAAATTAATTATAAAAAAGAGTGTGCACATTTAAAATCGACTTTCTTATTAATTTATTGACTTATAAGGCCATCATCAGGCTTAATTAAATGTTCAGCGTTAATCAGCACTGTATGTGATTAAACAATAGTATTTTCATAAATGGTTTCAAATACAGACAATTGGGAAAGAAAAATAATTAATTTGAAAAAATTGAATTTGAATTTGTATTTATCAAAATATGTGCCTTTAACCTTTTTTAAACACGCTTTATAATAACAAAAAATTAATGGATAAAACAAGATTCCAAAATTTAAAAGAAAAATTATTTTAAAGAACGCATCCTGTGTTTGAAGCATTTTGATTTTATTTCATTGAACGGGAAGATTTATTTGGTAGAAAATATATTCGAAACTAAGTTAATTAATATTGAAACAAAATTTAGTTATTCAATCGTACATATGATATATTTTTCCTGCTGTGAGTTTGATTGTGACCTATCAAAGGTGACTTTTTTTTTCTTTTAATGGTACAAGTTAATAAAGTCTATGTTGTGCATGAGTTACAACAGTGATTTGTTTGCAAACTTTGTCTACTTATGGTAGCTTTAAAGCTCTAGTATGTGTGTTCGGGGAAAAACGTATTCCTCCTTGTAGAATGTATCAAAATAATATTTAAAGTAAATGAACGTGTTATATGTGCTTTATGTAAAAATAAATGAAAGTATTTATGCCTTTATTAATGTTTTGTTCACAAAATTGTAATTTAATCATTAATAGCATTAATTCATACTATATGGGTCATCTGTACATGCATTATATTAATGTACTTCCATTTACTGGCATCGTATGCCGAAGTCTAGTTCTATTGCCATTATCTGCAGTCTTATTTTATAATCTGCGTTTTAATTTGATTCTATATTTTGTTTTTGTTACCACAAACGTTGAGATACAGAGTGGAGTTTTCACTTAAATACATTGTTTTGAATGTGTCATCAGATTGTTTATAACTGTTTAAGAGAAAACTTCTTTGTATTATCCATGGATATTCAAACAAAAATTTAGGAGTAAATTTGTAAGGACAAATATATTGATACGTGTATAAGTTGTTTCCCTTTCCTTCGTTGGCAAACCTTCTAATTTATTCTACTAGTTCAAAAGATTTTTTATATATTCCTGCTTAGTTTGTTCTTCTTTTTCTCCAACTGAAAAAGATGTCGTTATATATTTTTTCAATTACATAATTTTTGCCACCGTAGCATTAATTGAGTAATTTTTAATTAAAAAAAACTGTTGAGTTTGCATTATTTTGTTTGTTATATGATAACCAGAAGTTAAATTTTAAAAACAATGCATTCGATTTTTTTCTTTAATTTTTATTGTATGTATATTTAGTTTTTGAAGGCATATGTTTACTTCATTGAGAATGATCAGCATGTCTGCTAATTAGGGCATACAAACAGTCTAACTATATCATCACAATTTTAAAGCCCTAGTCAAAATTCCGGTTGCTTAAAAATAATCTAACTTCATCTTTTCACTCAAAAAAACAGTTCAAGTGTTTCTTCTCGTATTTACAAAATGAGTTTTATCAATTTTACATAGGAACTTAAAATAATTTAGGGAACACAACTTACTCATACATATACAAATTGTTTTGAATAATATTTGACAAACATATTGTGTTTGAAATCATTTCATTATTTTATAAATTATGTTTTATGTTACATTCATTTCCGTAATGCATTTTTTCCTTCTACTCACGTATGGAGCTTTCACCAACATCAAACATCCTTGCTGCAGTGTGATTTCCACTTTCTCTTGCAAATTGAATCACTTTGATTTTGAATCCAGCTCTGCATTTGCTTCGTTTCACAAGACCATATTTTTTCCTGAAAGAAACACTATGATCTGTATTGGATATGCTATAGAGAGCTTAAGAAGTCTCAAGAACGTTCAGATATACTTTTTGAAAAATCTCCTCCTCGTACATTACACAACAGGGGAAAATGAAACAAGTCTGTTGAAATACATGGAAAATTCCTGTATGTCACGGTGCCAAATTTTTCTTCATCTCTTTTCTTGCACCTTAGGGTTATAAATCAAGAAGTATATCATTGTTCAAAAACTTGGGACAATATTTCGATAAAATGACTCCAAAATTCAAGAGCATTTCACTTCAAGTACCAACGTAAAAAGGGGAGGAGGCGTTATGTAACAAATATACCTAAAAAAATTTATAAAATACATTTTAAAAGTATAGGTGTATATAATATGGCAGAATGTACGATATATAAAAAGTAAAGGCAAAAAAATGCAATAGTAAAAGAGAAAGCAATAATCTTTTCTGTACACAACATTTAATATGCTACTGCATTATATCTTGAGGTATTTGAAAATGAAAATATGGTTACATCTTACTGTTTAAACACAGAATTAATAGATTTTTGTCTTTTTTGGGGGAAAAAATGCGAGAAGCTAAATAAATTACTCCTACGTAAAATTATCCCACGTTTCCCACAGTTTTCCTTTCAGAAAAAGGTCATCTTATGCTATTATTTTCTATCAATTTTATTGAGGCTATTTTGCGCAAATCTATTTTATTTACACATTTATAATTTTCTTTTCAAATTTTCATTTTATTTTTTCCGAATTTCATTCATTTTTAAGATGAGCACTATGCAATTAGTTTACTTTTTAATTTCCTACTATTAGTGCACAATCTCCCTATATATATATTTTTCAAATTTTCATTCGTTTATAAAATTCATTTTAATGCGCTCAATTGAGCTGAAATTTCATATACACGATTAATTTGGATGACAATACAGTAATTTAATTATAATTAATACAAATTAATTGATCAAAACTAATTATAATACAAATTATATACAAACTAATTATAATACAAAACTAATAATTACAGATACAGCCACAAAACTTTAAAATGTTTTTCTCACATTTGAAAGGGCTCATTTAAGATGAAATTTTCTATACACGATTGTTTCAGGTGACAATACGATAATTTAACCATCATTAAATAATATTGACTGAAACTAAATATTTAAGTAATTACAGATATAGACTCGTTAGCTTTATTTTTAGCAACTTGGATCAAAACTTAAAACGAATTTTTTTTCCCTTACAATTTAAAGCATTCAGTTGAAAAGGAATTTATTTACACGATGGTTTTAGATGATAATACGATACTTTAATAATAATTAATAATATATAATTGCCACTTAATATTGTAACTCTGTCATATGTATATAATATATGCATTAATTGTAAGAATTTGATAAAAAGTAACTAAAATAAAATTTTTCTTTGTAGACTTCAGTAGAAATTGACTTTAAAAAATTTCTCTGTAGCAGTTTATTGCGGAATAGGTACGTCATATGAAACGTATATTAGTCACTGTCATTCATTTAATCTATCCGGGCTTAACGATCTCACATTGGGGTAAGAAGGATAGCAGCTCAGGTGTAAAACATCCGTTGCCATCATTTAACTTAAAAGCGTGGCATACCTTTAAAAAATCAAACTCCCATCATTCCGAGTACAAGTAAAATTTTTGTGGCTTTTTAAATAATTGAAAGCAACAGATTTTTCCATCTTTATTGTTGCGTTTCCAATTGGTTTCCAATTGCGTTTCCAATCAATTATACTTAATGCACTGCAAATTTATCCGTAATATATGCTACGTTTTATTTCCTTAAGAAGTGTTGGAAAGCTAAGATCTAAATTTTTTGACAATTTGAGATTTTTACATTTTTAAATAGCATAGATTTTAACCTTTCTAAAAATACTTTACTTTTACCCCTACAGTAATTAAAAGCCCTTAAAACATTTTTTTTAAATAATCGTTGAAACTGGACCACGCCCATTTGAATGGCGAAAAATGTAAACAAAGTACTTCGTTTTTGCTTAAAAGTTGAAATTCTGACATAAACCAAAACTTGTAACATTAGTTATAAATTGAGCTTTTTATTTTTTTTATTTCCTAGCCGATTTGAAGTCTCATTGTATACATTAAAATCAATTTATCTCAAAATACAAATTTTGATGTTCAAAGTACCTTTTCTGAGAAACTACTGTTCACAGGTTTGTAAATTTTTTATGATACATTTATATTAATGTCTAATATATACTGAAATGAGCTTTATGTAAAAAACTTAAAAATTTATTTCTTACAAATTTTTTATGTGAAAAATGTGCCAAATTTCGCAATGTTTGATAAAATATTTCATAAATTATGAAAAAGTTCAAAATTAGCTAAAAGCTTTTTTCAGCATAGTAAAAAAGATGTACTTTAATTGTATGAAAAATTTCAAGCATGTACATATAACAGATTTTGAGAAAAGGCACATCGAAAACAAGCCAATTTAACATTGTCAGTATGTAGAAAGAGAAAGGATTCCAACTCCTCTTAATGAAACATATAATTGAGTATATAACAAAATATTCTAGGAAATAAGTTTGTTCCTTATCAATTGTCAGTCACAGTGTAAATTAATATTTCCTATTCAATGCTTGTATTTAAATATTTTGCTCATAATCTTTCAGTGTATGACATTATATATATGAGTAAATGATACGATATTCATTCAGTAAATATATATGAGACTCAAATTACGTTAAATTTAATAAAAATCAAATCAATTCCCTACGCTTTTCAAAATAAAATACATTCAAGAAATAGAAATGCACAGTATGAATATTTAAAATATGCTGGCTAATATAGATATCAGGTTGTTCATTTTCCACAGTGAGAATTTATTTAACTTATTTAGATGTAAATGTGGCTCCCTACAATGTACTTATTATTTAACATGTCACGAATTTATTAAGTATTTATGAATAATCTTTGAACGGATATAATGCAATTGGGAATTCCGCAATGTGAAACATCTTTCATAACAATGATAATTTATTCTAATGTATAACATTTATAATTTACAAATAAAATCACTATAATATGAATGTAAAAATGTTAAAACATGGTTTTGTGTGAAGTATTGTTGGATGTTATAAGAACGCACATTTTTTGATTCGTTAACCATGTTTATAGAAAACTTTTAAGAAAAACCTAATAAACAATCGGGGCTATTTTTGGAACTGACTCTTAAAAAATACAACTGACATATAATTACAAATTCAGAAACATTAGAATTTTTTCGTTAAATAATTCCACTGAGATTTTTTGAAAATGTGCTGTAGATATGTAAATAATTAATTTGGAGTATGAAATAAATAATGATAACATATTTATATTATCTAAGTAATTTCTTTTGCAAGAAAAGGTTTTTTGTAAAAATGTATTGTAACAGATATACCAGCAAACTAATCAATACTCTGGGGAAAAAAATGTGCTTCCTTTTCAAATTATCCATTTAGAGTTAGTTATTAATAACGCTTACTAAACATTTAAATCAGCTTTAAGACAACGATTATGTATTCAGAATTCCATAATTTTAAAAACTTCTTTTAATTTATTTTTATCGTGAAGTGTGCTGCATAATTCATACCAAAAATGAAAAAAATGATTTATCGTGACTGGATACATTACCACAATCAAAACATACACAATTAGTTGAAAAGAAAAATCATTTCTTGCAAATTTAAGTTTAATGACTGTTTATAAAAGAGAATTAATTTTATATTAATACTTTTAAAAATTTATCAGACAAAAATGAAATAATGTGTTTTAAAAGAAGGTAAGATCTGCGGATTCTCAACTCTGTAAAATATCTTTGTTAATGAGATAAAAATTGTTTTCTTTTTACGAAAAGCATTTAATAACGAATTAATAATCATGTGCGTAAAAATAAATCGTTTTAAATAAAGAATAAACATTTTTTTCTATATATATACTACAACAGTGTAGAATTGTGAAACAGAAATTTAATCAGAAACTAAAATTTTTAAATAATCAATTCTAACGCCTTGATGTCTTATTTATAAGCTGTTTGCTATTTCGTTTTACTATTTTGTACAATTTCTGTCATACTAATAGTTATTTTTTATTATTATTATTCATAATATCCACAGTTATAAAATTCTCTGATGTTTCCCCATCCTAAATTACTTCTATTTATGACATCTATTTGTCTCTATATGCGAATGTGTGCTTATTGTCATGTACATTACTACTATTTGGGTAAAATGCACTTCCTCACTCTGTATTGGGAAATATTTGCATGAAAATATAATGTTCAGGTTCTAATGAAAAGTAAATATCAATTTATACGATTAGATGTAACTGAACAGATATTTTCTTAAAGCTTTTTAATGTTCATTTTAATGCTCTGGAAGATAAATCACATAAGAAAAAATGGAATTTGATACATATGGCACTACAATCTGGACTTGCTAGAAAATAATTTAATTAGTAAATATTAACCTTTAAACGATGGGTGATGGATATATCAAATGGAAGGAATAATCTTTTAAGGTATCCGACTACGTTCGGAACCGTGATTTTGAAAAAGCGTATAAATGGATAATATTTGTGATATTTAATGCCACTTAGATTATATATAGTATATAAAATTGTTTTAAGAATAGTATTACAATAAAAAATTATTTAAGTACAATATTTTGACAAAAAATGAACATAGAATGACCCATTTTCAAAATATACTCCTTTTGTGAAAATGACTTCTATTATAATAATATTTTGCCTGTATATAGCTCAGACCTCTGTACAGAGGCTCAACTAGAATTTTTAAAATATATAACTTAAAAGTGGGTTTATCCATGTTTTACGACAACAGAGAGGAGAAATTTTAAGAACAAAACGCCGATAATTATTTCAATGGGTTGTAACTCTGAAAATGTGCATTTTTCAAAACTCACATAGTTGAGCCTCTGTACAGAGATCTGAGCTATATACAGGAAAAATATTGTTATAATAGAAGCATTTTTCCCAAAAGGGGAACATTTTGAAAAAAGGTTATTCTAAGTTAATTTTTTGTCGAAATATTGTATTTAAATAATTTCTTTTGTCAAAATGTCCTTAAACCAATTTTATATATGTATTCTAATCTAAGTGAAACTAAATATCATGAAAATTATCCATTTATGCGCTTTTTTAAAATCACGGTTCCGACCGTAGTCGGATACCTTAAAGAAATGAGGTACAAACATCAAGCGTGTTCCTTCTCGTCTTGACGGCTTTTCGAACATAATCTTGAGTGTTCTTTAAAACCCATGAAAGTAAATCTATCGACCAAATTCTCATGTTTCAGGAGTATAAGTATTCTTTATCTAATTTTCTTTATAATGATCCAGTGCACAGAAGTTGAATAGCACATTATCTTGTGGTCGTTGTCTGACAATAAAATACTGTGCTCTAAATGAATACGAAACCCTACGTCTTTCTATGATATGTTTCGATCAATTTCATTACAGTTTGGTGTCCTTTTTTTTAGATCTTTTCAATACTTTTGGAACTGAAGAGAATCACATTGTTTTCTATCAATAGTGGCATATTACAATCCTCTCTTTTTAATATAATGTTTGTTTTTTGTAATGGTCATCTCTCATTCTTACTTACAAAAGCACACCTAAACTTTGAGAAAACAAAAAAAAAAAAAAAAAAAAAATAAAAAAAGATTAAAAAAAAAGGAACGAAAAACAATATTGGGTATTTTTTAAAAATAAAAAAATAAAAAAAAAAAAAAAAAAGAAAATATATGATTTAAAAAAAAAAAAACTATCCAGGAGATAAAGTTAAGAAAATGGCTGAAGTTTCAATGTTTTTTCATCCTTTTTTGTAAGAGATAGAATGGAATGTAACTAAAAACGAG
>BMAV01016589.1:0-210418 GCA_019973955.1 Trichonephila inaurata madagascariensis | reverse complement strand
TTTTTTAAAAGGTGCATGTTTTTTAATAAGAAATTATCGATTATATTTATTCATTTATTTTTGTAAAACTCGTAAAAAACTATTAAATGTATTATTTATTACGCATAGATTTTTTTTACGCTTAAAGGATATGATCCACTATAAAAATTTACAATGTGATTTTTAATTTTGTACTAAATTTTTCTTCAAATGTTTTGTTTCATATCAGTTTAGAATATTGCGGTGTACCTTACAAGATAACAAAGAAAATAAAGGATCCTAGGATCCTAGTAATTAAGAATTATCCTCAATATTTTGCAGAACAATATCAAACGCCCTAATTACTTAATGTATCCATAAACTTACGGGTAAATACGTATTAGGATTTGAAGTGATAATTACCTGTTTTGATATGTAATAACAATTACAAGTGATAACGTTTGCAATACCAATTAAAGCCCATTTACCAATGCAATTATAATCATTCTCCTGTTTCTGACACATTTCGCGTATGCGATTAGTTTACATCTGCTAATAGTTATTTGGAAATGTAGTTTCGTAAATCCTCTTTGAAAACTTATTGCAAATATTTATAAGCAACTTACTACAAATTAGGTTCAGTTTTGAAGTAAATATGAATAATTTTTTAAAAAATGATAATAAAAATTACATGAAGCGAAATTTAACCAATCGTTTCTTAACTTGTAAAAACTGATTGTATTAAAAATGATTAGATTAAAAAAATTTAAAACTTCTTGAGAAGTAAAATTGACAAGAAATTGTAAAAAAAACATTTACTGTAAAATGCGGCGAATAACGCGCATTTTTAATACAAAAAATAAAACAGAAATATGCTGTTGCACGTTATACATCGGGTATACACATGAGAGCTTTAAAAATAATAATAATAATAAACACATGAGCATTAAGAAAAATCTGACTTCTACATATATAGAAATACTGTTTAAAATAAATGATCTTCCTTATGAACTTAAAGAGTTGTACTTCTAGAATTATATATATTTTTCTAAAGCTTGCGTTAATACCTTGAATAACTGACTTCGAAACATATGACCTTTACACTCGTACATTTTGGGTTCTTCGTATGAAAGGGGTTGCCCGTTATATGACGAATATAGCTAAAAACTAAGTGTTGATTCCTGCATAGTTTCTAAGCATACTTTAATTGTTTTGAATTTATTTTAAAAATCATTTGACTGTTTTGTGTAATGAATTGGCTGATCTCAACATATATCTGAATTTATAAAGTGCAGTGGAAGCCCAGTGACTGAGTGGTAGACACAATTGCGCTTGCACATCACAGGTCCGAGGTTCAAACCTCGGGCTGGGCAAGATCGACTCAACCTTTCATCCCTTCAGTGGGTCGTGGGTAGATAAAAAAGTACCGAGCTTCCTCGGGATCAAAGATCACGTACACTGATATGGTCAAAGTAGGCCTCATGGGATGTTGCACCACTTAAGTAAGTTATTAAGTGCTCAGGGTTTTCGATCTCTTTTTTTAATTATTTCAGAATTTCTTCTGATCAAACATAAAATAAAAGTGTTACCCATTTTTCAATTCCTATTAGGTCACACTCTCTCTATATTTATTTATCTTGGTTGGAATTTTCAATCGTTAATCAAATACATTTTAAAGCGCTCAATTGAGCTGAAATTTTATATGTATGATTATTTGGGATGGCAATACAGTAATTTAACTATAATTAATAAAAAATAATTGATTAAAACTAATTATTCAAAGAGCTACAAATGCCGCCACGTTGGCATCATTTTTGGCTACTTAACAACCATTTGGCGACTTGTTTCAAAACTTGAAAATAATTTTTTCTCGCATTTTAAAGCGCTCATTTGCGCTGAAATTTTCTACATACTATTGTTTTGGGTAAAAATACGATAATTTATTTATAATTAAAATTAATTGACTTTAACTAATTATTTAAAGAATTACAGGTTCAGCCACGTTGGTTTCCTTTTTAGCGACTTGGGTCAAAACTTTAAAATATTTTTTTTCCCCTCAAGTTTTAAAGTATTCACACAGTTGGTCTGAAATGTTATATACAGGATTGTTTTGGATGGCAATACGATACTTTAAAGATAATTAATAAAAATTAGTTACCACTTATAGTTGTGATTCTGTCTTATGTATTTCCATATTTATATTAATTGTAATTTAATAAAAAGTAGCTAAAATAATAAAATTTTTCTTTGTTGATCTAAGTAGGAATTACTTAATTTTTTTATATTACTTGCTGTATATATGTATTCTATACATTTGATAGTAAACTATTCAAACCATCTCAAATTTTACATTTTTTTTCAAATTGAAACAAATTTTACTTGTGCAAAAATAGCCTGAAGTTTTGATAACTGAACTTTTTCTTAAATAAGAAAATACTCTTAATAACTTACGAAGAAGTAGAATGTTCCGTACAATGTAATGTTTCATTAAGTTTATTAAATAATTGATCATTTCCTTGTTTATTTAGACTTAAGTTCATGAATTAGAATATAGAAGGTTTTTTAAATATCTTATAAACAATGTGCTCCACGCAGAATTTAATATTTGTATAAAAAGGATGTATGTTTTAAGAAACCCTTTTTAATAAGTTATAAATTCAATATTTTGGCATATATATGTTTATTAAATATACCTGCATGTATAGTAGTATACACAGATGATTAATATTTCTATAAATATCTTAAGTATTACTAATGTTCTGCAAATTATTTGAATGTCTAGTCTCATATTTTATAATGTCCAGACTCATATTCTTTACTTGGTAATCTTTTTTATAATATTTTAGATTAATCTAGATATATATTTAACTTTTTCATGCAATGAATTTTTCTTATGTGATAATAGTCAACCTCAAATACTAGTGATAAACGTAATCTCTGTAATATAGTAAACATAATACTTTTGACATTGACTATTAGAGCATGTTTAATGGAAAATGTACCAAATGAGAGTAGTCTAGACATTAATTTAATAACTGCTTACGGAAATAGTTAAGTATGATACCATAAGTGTTAAAAATAACTCGATTATTCCATCATGGAAATTGCGACAGGAAGATAATTTTTAGAAAACAGGCATTCTGTAATTAATATAATTCACACATTGAAATACTGGTATAAATTTGAGATATTACACATTATAATACAGATAACTAGTCAGAGAAAAGTAATTTTTTAAATCTGTAAGCGAGTATATTGATAAAAAAGGTAAAGAAGCTTCATGTATATAGTTAAGTTTATTTTTTTTTGTATAAGATGAAAACTATGATATAGTTTCAGTATACAGGGGAGTCCCAAATTAATGGTACAAACTTTAAGGTATCCGACTACTTTCGGAACCATGATTTTAAAAAAGCGCATAAATGGATAATATCCATGATATTTAGGGTCACTTAGATTAGAATACATGTATACAATTGTTTTAAGGACATTATGACAAAAAAATTATTTAAATACAATATTTTAGCAAAAAATGAACTTAGAATAACCTTTTTTCCAAATGTTCTCCTTTTGTAAAAAATGCTTCTATTGTATTAATATTTTGCCAGTATATAGCGTAGACCTCTGTACAGAGGCTCAACTATGATTTTTTGAGAAATTCAAATTATTTTCAGAGTTACAACCATTTGAAATAACTATCGGCGTATTTTCTTAAAATTTCTCCCTTCTGTTTTCGTAAAACATGGATAAACCGACTTCCGAGTTATGTACTTCAAAAATTCTAGTTGAGCCTCTGCTCAAAGGTTTGAGTTATATATTAGCAAAATATTATTATAATAGAAGCATTTTTCACCAAAGGAGAACATTTTAAAAAAAGTTTATTCGAAGTTAATTTTTTGCCAAAATATTGTATTTAAATAAATTTTTTTGTCATAATGTCCTTAAAACAATTGTATACATATATTCTATTCTAATTGACACTAAATATCATAAATATTATCCAATTACGCGCTTTTGCAAAATCACGGTTCCGAACGTATTCGGATACTTTAAGGGTAGCTACTGGATGTTGTGTAACAATCATTTATTGTTTCGGAAACTCTGGGCTCAAGTGACGCGATGAGGCACAAACACAAAAAAATAAAAGATGAAAGGAAAGGCAAAGTGTATTTATTGAAAGCGTCGGTGACAGGTGTAATGCTTACAATAACTGTTCATAACTGTTTAGCACATGAGCTAAGAAGTCTACCTGCAACGCACATTGCTTTAACACCCACTGGCAGTCGGAGAAGATAGTTTGCCCGATTCAAAGCTGATACTCTCTGAAAATAGACCCCTCATGAGGCTCACCTTCTTTAGGTGGGTACGGGTGTCACAATCCCGAGGTACCCTAGTGATCTTTTCCTTTTCCCAAGGGGTTTACTATCTTTGGTAAACACGGGTGTCACGACCCCGGGGTACCCCAGTGATCCTTCTCTATTTTCGATCCTCCATCTTGTCATCCAATTTCTTTTCTTCTTTTCCCATCCAGACCACAGACCTATGAATGTTTGGCGCAGTTTAGGCAAAACTGGCTCTTGCACCATAAAACACTCAACTCAACTCTGAAAATAGAAGAGGTGTAAGCGATTTTTGTTGAACAATGTGCAAACGGTTTGATGACTCACACGTGATGAGCAACAGCTCTTGTGTACTTGATTCGGGTTTAATATCCATGAGGTTCAATATACTTTCTTGCAGACTTAGACTGTGTATGGTTAATCGTGAACCAGCATCATGGCTGGTAACGTTGAACGACCTGTTTCCCGAAGTTGACGACGTAACCGCTGAATAAGTCTATGATTTGGCATTAATCGATCAGAGGAAACTGCGCGTGTAACACATTCGTAGCACAGTTCTGCCATTAACCATTTGCACAGGCCATACAAGTAATGCATGTCTCCTTTCGTAGACTTCAACACAATTGTGGATGGCGTTTTCCCTTACTGAGATGCATCATGATGAATGGTGGGCAGACAACTACTGCCCCCTAGCGGCAACACAACCAACTGATAATTCCATTTCTCCTTTCGTTTATTTTTCCAGTTTGTGCTTCATTGCGTCACTTGCGCAAATACATTCCGATACAATAAATGATTGTTACAATGTCCTGTATTGGCCCTTAAAGCTTGTACCATGAATTCTGTATCACCCAGTATAACAATTGCAGCAATTTCAATTTTCACCATTTATATATTTTTCGATTTATCAATTGCTTGAAAGACTACTTGTACTAAAAATATCTAATTTAATGAAAGAGACATCAACGTGCAGTCTAGTCAGTTTGTTCAAAACCGATTTTTGATGAATAACTCATGTTCTGTAAATAGTAAAAGAAAAACTGAAACGGCATTGCGAAGATAAATTTTGGTTTTCATAATACAATGTTTGAAATTTCTAAACATATCATTCCATTTTCCATTTGAATAAGAAAAAAAAAATAAATTAAAATTAATAGATCCCTCTATTAATTTTAAGATGGCTGAATTTTTCACATAGATATATATTATGTATCATAAATTGGCATTATAAAAAAAATATTGTAAAGCATATAAAATCATAAAACTCGAAAGTTAAATGCGCATATTGATTAAATAATTTACTTCCTTAAGTCAATAAATAACGTCCTATAAAAATTGTTTATATTAAAAATATTCTAATGCACAAATAATTCTGCAAATGAAAATAATTATGTGAATGTTCTTAAGTGAGCCTAGTTTACTAACATGAATACATTTGTAAATATAGGCTCTATCAAATATATCATTATAATTCAATCCAAATTTACAAAATTTTTATTTTAAATTTTCTTCTTGCACATTAATTACGAGATAAAAACTTTTTAACTATCTATGAGTAAACTATTCAGTAAAACAGTCCTGACCAATTTTTTAGGACGAATATCAGTAAAAAATATTTTATTTTAATTCATCAACACTAAACAGTGAATTGTGCCGATAAAAAAAATTCGGAAACATGTCTACAAAATACTTCTCGAATTGTATTCTAATGCATCTATGCTACCAAAAGAATTAGTAACAATTGTATAATTGAAATAACCGCAAGACTGATTTAATTATGTCTAAGACTATTAGTAATTGTTTCAGATTTTACTGACTTAAGGACATCAGTGTATATAACATTCAATTAGCAAAGGCAAAGCTTGAGTTTTAAAAATAATTAGCTTAGGACTTAAAATGAAGGTACACACATGTTGTACATTTCAAAGCTGTTGACATAACCCAGGTGACAAAAAATAACGTTTTATCTGAATTTGATGTATCAAGGGAATTAATTTGAAAGTGTAAGGTTAATCAATGAATACGCTTGAAGAACCTTTACGTAAATTACCGAAATAATGCTTTCCTCTAATGAGAAATTATTTTTAATTACCTTTGGGAACGTTTCTTTAAACACTAATTTTGGTTTTGAGTTCCATATAAATTCGCATCGACGTATTTACTTAGTTAATAAACTGGATAAATTTTCATTTGCATTAAATAAGTGGCTAAAACATAAAAAAAGTAATGTGTGTTCTGATGTACACTTTAATCAAATCACGCTACTTTAAGGTGGCATTTCATTTTGTAGAAACTAATATAAATGTTTATATAAGAATACAGAAAACTAATTGTGTGCAATTAGCTTAGTATATGATGTATTTTTTTATGGTTAAACTAAACAACTTATTTGTTTCCTTTTTTTGTCTCGATCTTTAAATGATAGTTAAAAAATTATATACTAATTAAATTGCGCGCTGTTTTTTTTTTAAAGGCCTTGTTAAAATTAATAATATCAATAAGTATAAATAAAAAAAGCCTAAATTAAAAAGCAAGCAGTTTTCTATACATACCCGCATTCACACCCTCATGTTATTGAGACTATTTTTTTATTTTAAAATTAGCATGATTTTGAATTAACAGCAGGTGCTCTATAAGGAATGGCACAACATAACACAGCTACAATTAACTAATTTCATAATGGCATAAGTGCAAATTATTGTTATATAACACATTCAATAGATACATTGTTTAGTTCCATTATTGTGAACAAGCGATTCTCTTTACAACAATGTTTATAATTGCCAGGCAACGCAAGATAGAAAAGATTTTTAATTATTATTATACGGTTTCATATGCATGAATCAACGTAAAATTTCATGATGCAGATTAAATGACTGATGGAACAAAAAATATTGTACTCCGAATCATTTCAATGATACTGCAATTTTAAGGAATTATTTGAAACATTACTTGATCTTACCACTGGTATTGTAAGTAAATATGTTTTTTAACTGTCTATCATATTTTTGACAAACTTATCACTTATATTTATACATTACTGTGCAATAAATATTAGATTCCCTGCATGACTTGAAGTTTTGTTCCATGTGTACTTTTTTACCTCGTTTACTTTTGCCAGGTTTTGATTATTTAAAAAGAATTCTAATAAATATTTATACTTCTTAACAGTAAAATAGCAACACATTGAATGAAAGCACGTAGCCACAAGTAAAAATAAAAGAATAGTAGATGAAAAAATATAAAACTGTGCTAAAAAATAAACAAATATGCTCTAGAAAACTGCTGATTATAGTACACAGTAACCAGAACCGTTTATGAGAGTTGTCATTATGAAAAACCTAGGCCTATTTATCTGTCTTGGATAGCTTTTTGACTTAAGTTGTATTTTTTTTTTCAGTTTAGGGCTGCTTCAGATTTATTTTTACGAATGTTTATTTTATGAGTTACACTGTTGAATTTGTGGTAGTACATGTTGATTGTTCAATTGAGTATATGAATTTCTGAGTTTACATCTATTATTGAAAACATAGCAAAAAGACGGGAAGGCCCAAATTTACAAAATTTGATACGCCGAAGCTATTGATGACAATGGTGTGTATCTCGGGAACAATCTTTCTAAATTTTCTTAATTTTGACTGAATATTTTCTGCTTAGCTCTTAAATGGAACAACATACAATAAATGTTTTTACACTACCCAGGATGTTAAATGCAGACTGAATTTGTAACGTATAAATTAGTTAAACGTTTTCAAAAAAAAAATAACATTGAAACTTGAACATTTCCAACTTTTTTCTAATTTTGTATTTTGTATTTTTTTTTTTTTTTTTTTTACATTTAATATATTTATTTAAATCGGACTGGTACTTTCCCTTCTTTCTATGTGGGTTGTCTCCTGTTAGGAAAATCACATTTTTCAATTAATAAAAGTTAATAAAAACTGAATTATATCAATTTTAAAAATATTTGTAATTAGGTCACATTTATTTAAATTAACTTTTGTTTATACAGAATTTTTTTTTCTCTTGGAAAAAATGTTCTAAGATGAATTCCATTGGTTAACATCCGGTGAATATAGCCTACATTTATTAAAGCTCTTATCCGTACACCTCATTTGGTTAAAAATAAGCTATACTTGGCATAGCTAATACCAAGTAATATTAAATTAAGGTTAAATGAATATTTTTCAATACAATAATTCAGGCACGAATTCTCCATCTAATGCAGTATATAAAATATTGATAAGATTGTTTTTATTAGTTCCGTTAATAGTATTCCACAGATTTTCATTTATAAATACTAGGGGCTGTGAAAACATGTTTTCATGCTTTTAACTTTGTTAATTTGCCATCAAGAGATCTATAGTTTTAACAATTAATACATGTATTACCTCATCAATTACTCGCCTTTAAGGTATGTGACTACCCAAAGTTCGCCGCTTGAGTGAAAATTTTCGAAATTCCTTTTATGCTTTTCTTTTATAGCTTATACATTAGATTCCAAAAAAAAACTCTATTTTTGTTTCTACGATATTTAGAAGCAAAGTTATAGCATAATTAGAAACCGGAAATGGAGTTTACAAAACCGGAAGCACAATGCCTACACAAAATATTTTTGAGCTATTGAATTGAAATTTTCAGAAGATATTCTATTTGATTATATTTGTGTTATGAATCAAAATCTAATCTATGTATGCATATTTATGTATGTTATTGCTTTCTTATGAAAAAAAAATTATTATTAATTTTAAAAATTAGAGTTTTTGCAAAATATTTGCCGTATTAAAAAAAATTAAAGTATTACAAATCTTTTAGTTTTTAATACATATAAAGATGTTATTTATGCACTGTGTAAATATTTTTTGAATACATTTATTAGAATTTTGAGTAAAAGATCGCAACTGCAATTTTTCTTCAAAATTACTTTAAAAATGACAACTGTTGCAGTCTATAAAACTCTCCAGCAAACAGCGAAAGGGTAAAAAAAAAGTCCGAATAAGATAAATATGAAGCTAAAAAGAACTTGTACTAGAAATATGGTGAGTTTAAAAATGAACAGTTAGTAGAAATTTTTCATACTGTATAAAATCTTTAAATGGATTTTCTGAGAAACTGTTTTTCAATTTTTTGCTTCACGGTGAAATTCACTACAAGATTTATTTTTAAGCTATTGAATTGAAATTTTCAGAAATGTTTTATTTATTTTGACCTATATTATAGACTATAATTTCTGTGTGCATATTTATACATTTTATTAATGAGAAAATAACAATAGTTTTTTGTAAAAAAAATTGAATTCTTACATAAAAAAACACATATTTCAAAATCTTTCAAAGGTATTACAAATTTTATAGCTCTAAACACGGATAATGATGTTATTTATATATTGTATAAATATTATTTGAATACATTTTAGTTAGAATTTTCAGTACAAGGTTTACCGTAACTGCAATTTTTCACTCAAATTTCCCTAAATATATTAAAGATATTTTGTCACAAAGTCGTTAAATGAGATGCAAATTATTATGAGTCTTCTGCAATTTCCTATGCATGTCTTCTTCAAGAGCAAGTGATCATTATTCACTAGTGGTAGAAAATTAAAATGATTTTTTTTTAATATTAAAATTAAAACTTAAATTAAAAATTCGAGAAAGCTTATTATTCATTAAAAGTTAATTAAATATTTTTATTTTTAAATTAAGTTTACTAATAAAAATTCTAAATTTAATTAGTGACTAATCTCGTCTGTTTGCCATTGATGGCATACCTAATTTTTAAATTAAAAATTACATTTTTTAATATGAGTTTAAATTCATGTAATTCATTTAAGCTTAGATTTTATTGATTATTTTCTACTCATAATTATCTCTTTAGAGTTTATACACTGTAAAATGAAATAAACACGCATAGGAAAGTATTCTTAAAAAACGGGAAGGTAATTTTATATATCTTTTGTATAATAATGCAAAAAATTTTGGTTAAAAAATTCCTCTTCACTCAAAAAATAACTTATATCTGATATGTCTGGTTTTTATAAACTAGTTTATGAAACTATTCGACATTCTTTAAGAGAGTTTTATATATTTCACAAACCATTAACTTTATCCAACGGATTTCCTTTTGCATCAAGGAGAATGTAATGCATAATTTTTTTAATATGAACTCTAAAGGATAGATCTTTTCATCCGAAATAACCTGATTCCGTAATGTGGATTGATTAAATTTCGATTCTATGATTTTACTCTTTCAAACTTTTGTATTCTGCTAAGTAAGCAAACGAAAATATTTATTTTCAATTAGTAGACATCGGACAAAGGTAGTTATATTTGGTTGAATGAATCCTTATGTTCCTATTTTACCCGCTTGAAATTAAATTTATAAACAACTCAAAATATGGTGATTATAAACTGACTTATTTTTGAATGTAAATATAGTAGTGTTTATTAGCTAGAATTAAATTTTTGCTTTGTATCAATATAAGTAAGTATATGTCCTCATTTTAAAAAAAAGTAGACAACCTATAATTTTTAAGACGCGTTTGATTTTAGTTGTATGAAATTGGCAGTTCAAGGAACCACTGCTTAAAACTATTCAAAATGAGTTCAAAAATTTCCTACGTAATTTAAGAAATTATTTCAAAAAGTGTGCACATTTCAAATCGACTTTCTTATTAATTTATTGACTTATAAGGCCATCATCACAGGCTTAAAAACTTAATTAAATCTTCAGCGTTAATCAGCACTGTGTGTGGTTAAACAATAGCATTTTCATAAATTGTTTCAAATACAGACAATTGGGAAAGAAAAATAATTAATTTGAAAAAAATTGAATTTGAATTTGTATTTATCGAAATATGTGCCTTTATTTTTTTTTTAAAACACGCTTTATAATAACATAAAAAAATTAACAAATGGATAAAAGAAGTCTCCAAAATTTAAAAGAAAAATAATTTTAAAGAACGCATCCTGTGTTTGAATCATTTTGATTTTATTTTATTGAACGGGAAGATTTATTTGGTAGGAAATATATTAGAAATTAAGTTAATTATTATTGTAACAAAATTTAGTTATTCAATCGTACATATAAGCAATGATATATTTTTTCCTGCTGTGAGTTTAATTGACTGACCTATCAAAGGTAACTTTTTTTTTTCTTTTAATGGTACAATTTAATAAAGTCTATGTTGTGCATGAGTTATAACAGTGGTTTATTTGCAAACTTTGTCTATTTATGATAACTTTAAAGCTAGTATGTGTTAAGGGAAAAAGGTATTCCTTCTTGTAGAATGTATCTTAAAATAATATTTAAAGTAAATGAACGTTTTATGTAAGTGCCTTATGTAAAAATAAATGAAAGCATTATGCCTGTATTAATTTTTTGTTCACAAGATTATAATTTAATCATTAATAGTATTAATTCATGCTATATGGGTCATCTGCCCATTCATTATATTAATGTACTTGCATTTACTGGCACGGAATGTCGGAACCTAGTTCTATTGCCTTTATTTGCAGTCTTATTTTATAATCTGCGTTTTAATTTGATTCTATATTTTGTTTGTGTTGACGTTGAGATACAGAGTGGAGTTTTCACTTAAATACTTTGTTTTGAATGTGGCATCAAATTGTTTATAACTGTGTAAGAAAACTTCAGTGTATTCTCCATGGATATTCAACCAAAAATTTAGGATTAAATTTGTAAGGTCAAATATATTTATACATGGATAAGTTGTTCCCTTTTCTTCGTTGGCAACCCTTCTAATTTATTTTACTAATTCAAAAGATTTTTTATCCATTCATGCTTAGTTTGCTCTTCTTTTTCTCCAACTAAAAAAACTGATATTATTAACTGATATACTGAAACAGTTATATATTTTTTTTTCAATTACATAATTTTTGCCACTGCAGCACTAATTGAGTATTTTTAATTAAAAAATCTGTTGAGTTTGAATTATTTTGTTTGTCATATGATAACCAGAAGTTAAATTTTAAAAACAACGCATTCGATTTTTTTTTCTTTAATTTTTATTGTATGCATATTTAGTCTTTGAAGGCATATGTTTACTTTATTTAGAATGATCAGCATGCCTGCTATAAATACGGCACACAAACAGTCTAACTATATCATCACAATTTGAAAGCCCTAGTCAAAATGTCGGTTGCTTAAAAATAATTTAACTTCATATTTTCACTCAAAAAGTCGGTTCAAGTGATTCTTCTCGTATTTACAAAATAAGTTTTATCAATTTTACATAGTAACTTAAAATAATTTAGAGAACACAACTTAATCATACATATACAAATTGTTTTGAATAATATATGACAAACATATTGTATTTGAAATAATTTCATTATTTTATAAATTATGTTTTATGTTACATTCATTTCCGTAATGTATTTTCCTTCTACTCACGTATGGAGCTTTCACCAACGTCAAACATCCTTGCTGCAGTGTGATTTCCACTTTCTCTTGCAAATTGAATCACTTTGATTTTGAAACCAGCCTGCATTTGCTTCGTTTCACAAGACCATATTTACTCCTGAAAGAAACACTATGATCTGTATTGGATATGCTATAGAGAGCGTAAAAAGTCTCAAGAACGTTCAGATATACTTTTTGAAAAATCTCCTCCTCGTACATTACACTACAGGGGAAAATGAAACAAGTCTGTTGAAATACATGGAAAATTCCTGTATGTCATGGTGCCAAATTTTTCTTCATCTCTTTTCTTGCACCTTAGGGTTATAAATCAAGAAGTATATCATTGTTCAAAAACTTGGGACAATATTTCCATAAAATGACTTCAAAATTCAAGAGCATTTCACTTCAAGTACCAATGTAAGAAGGGGAGGAGGCATTATGTAACGAATATACCTAAAAAAATTTATAAAATACAGTTTAAAAGTATAGGTATATATAATATGGCAGAATGTACGATAGATAAAAAGTAAAGGCAAAAAAAAATTCAATAGTAAAAGAAAAAGCAATAATTTTTTTCTGTACACAACATTTAATATGCTACTGCATTATATCTTAAGGTATTTGAAAATGAAAATATGGTTACATCTTACTGTTTAAACACAGAATTAATAGATTTTTGTCTTTTTTGGGGGAAAAAATGCGAGAAGCTAAATAAATTACTCCTACGTAAAATTATCCCACGTTTCCCACAGTTTTCCTTTCAGAAAAAGGTCATCTTATGCTATTATTTTCTATCACTTTTATTGAGGCTATTTTGGGTAAATCTATTTTACTTACACATTTATAATTTTCTTTTCGAATTTTCATTTTATTTTTCTCGAATTTCATTCATTTTTAAGACAAACACTATGCAATCAGTTTACTTTTTAATTTCCTACTATTAGTGCACAATCTCCCTATATATATCTTGTTCAAATTTTCATTCGTTTATAAAATTCATTTTAAAGCGCTCAATTGAGCTGAAATTTCATATACACGATTAATTTGGATGAAAATATGGTAATTTAATTATAATTAATACAAATTAATTGATCAAAACTAATTCAAATAATTACAGATACAGCCTCAAAACTTTAAAATATTTTTCTCACATTTGAAAGGGCTCATTTAAGATGAAATTTTCTATACACGATTGTTTGAGGTGACAATACGATAATTTAACCATAATTAAATAAAATTGACTGAAACTAAATATTTAAGTAATAACAGATATAGACTCGTTAGCTTTATTTTTAGTAAGTTGGATCAAAACTTCAAATGAATTTTTTTTCCCTTACAATTTAAAGCATTCAGTTGAAAAGGAATTTATTTACACGATGGTTTTAGATGATAATAGGATACTTTAATAATAATTAATAAAATATAATTGCCATTTAATATTGTAACTCTGTCATATGTATATAATATATGCATTAATTGTAATAATTTGATAAAAAGTAACTAAAATAAAATTTTTCTTTCTAGACTTCAGTAGAAATTGACATTAAAAAATTTCTCTGTAGCACTTTATTGCGGAATACGTACATCATATGAAACGTATATTAGTCACTGTCATCCATTTAATCTATCCGGGCTTAACGATCTCACATTGGGGTAAGAGGGATATTAGCTCAGGTGTAAAAGATCCGTTGCCATCATTTAACTTAAAAACGTGGCATACCTTTAAAAAATCAAACTCCCATCATTCCGAGTACAAGTAAAATTTTTTGTGGCTTTTCAAAATAATTGAAAGCAACCGATTTTTCCATCTTTATTGTTGCGTTTCCAATTGGTGGTATTCGTAAAATCTTCAATTATACTTAATGCATTGCAAATTTATCTGTAATATATGCTACGTTTTATTTCCTTAAGGGGTGTTGGAAAGCTAAGATCTAAATTTTTTGACAATTTGAGATTTTTACATTTTTAAATAGCATAGATTTTAACATTTCTAAAAATACTTTACTTTTACCTCTACAGTAATTAGAAGCCCTTAAAACATATTTTTTAAATAATCATTGAAACTGGACCACGCCCACTTGAATGGCAAAAAATGTAAACAAAGTACTCCGTTTTTGCTTTAAAGTTGAACGTCTGACATAAACCAAAACTTGTATCATTAGTTATAAATTGAGCCTTTTATTTTTTTTTATTTCCTAGCCGATTTGAAGTCTCATTGTATACATTAAAATCAATTTATCTCAAAATACAAATTTTGATGTTCAAAGTACCTTTTCTGAGAAACTACTGTTCACAGGTATGTAAATTTTTTGATACATTTATATTAATGTCTAATATATACTGAAATGAGCTTTTTGTAAAAAACTTTAAAATTTATTTCTTACAAATTTTTTATGTGAAAAATGTGCCAAATTTCGTAGTGTTTGATAAAATATTTCATAAATTATGAAAAAAATCAAAATTAGCTAAAAGCTCATTTCAGTATACTAAAAAAGATGTACTTTAATTGTATGAAAAATTTTCAAGCATATACATATAACAGATTTTGAGAAAAGGTACCTCGAAAACAGCCAATTTAACATTGTAAGTATGTAGAAAGAGAAAGGTTTCCAACTCCTCTTAATCAAACATATAATTGAGTATACAACAAAATATTCTAAGAAATAACTTTGTTCCTTATCAATTGTCAGACATAGTGTAAATTAATATTTCCCATTCAATGCCTGTATTTAAATATTTTGCTCATAATCTTTCAGTATATGACATTATATATTAGTAAATGATACTATATATATTCAGTAAATATATATGAGACTCAAACTATGTTAAATTTAATAAAACTCAAATCAATTCCCTACGCTTTTGAAAATAAAATTCATGCAAGAAATAGAAATGCACAGTTTGAATATTTAAAATATGCTGACTAATATAGATATCAGGTTGTTCATTTTCCACAGTGAGAATTTATTTACCTCATTTGGATGTAAATGTGGCTCCCTACAATGCACTTATTATTTAACATGTGTCACACGAATTTATTAAGTATTTATGAATAATCTTTGAACGGATATAATGCAACTGGGAATTCCGCAATGTGAAACATTTTCCATAACAATTATAATTTGTTCTAATGTATAACATTTATTATTTACAAATAAAATCACTATAATATAAATGTAAAAATGTTAAAACATGCTTTGTGACGTATTGTTGGATGTTCTTATAAGATCGTACATTTTTTTAATTCGTTAACCATATTTATAGAAAACTTTTAAGAAAAACCTAATAAACAATCGGTGCTATTTTATGGAACTGACTCTTAAAAAATACAACTGACATATAATTACAAATTCAGAAACATTAGAATTTTTTCGTTAGATAATTCCACTGAGATTTTTTGAAAATGTGCTGTAGATATGTAAATAAATAATTAATTTTAAGTATGAAATAAATAGTGATAACATTTATATTATCTAAGTAATTTCTTTTGCAAAAAAAAGTTTTTTGTAAATATGTATTGTAACAGATATACCAGCAAACTAATCAATACTCTGGAACAAAAATGTGCTTCCTTTTCAAATTATCCGTTTAGAGTTAGTAATTAATAACGCTTACTAAACATTTAAATCAGCTTTAAAACAACGATTATGTATTCAGAATTCCATAATTTTAAAAATTTCTTTTAATTTATTATCATCGTGAATTGCTGTATAATTCATACCAAAAATGAAAAAAAAAATGATTTATCGTGATTGGATAAATTACCACAATCAAAACATACACAATTAGTTGAAAAGAAAAATCATTTCTTGCAAATTTAAGTTTAATAACTGTTTATAAAAGATAACTAATTTTATATTAATACTTTTAAATTTATCAGACAAAAATGAAATAATTTGTTTTAAAAGAAGGTAAGATCTCAGCTGCTTCTCAACTCTGTCAAAAATATCTTTGTTAATGAGATTAAAATTGTTTTCTTTTTACGAAAAGCATTTAATAACGAATTAATAATCATGTGCGTAAAAATAAATCGTTTTAAATAAAGAATAAACATTTTTTTCTATATATATATATACTACAACAGTGTAGAATTGTGAAACAGAAATTTAATCAGAAACTAAAATTTTTAAATAATCAATTCTAATGCCTTGATGTCTTATTTATAAGCTATTTGCTATTTCATTTCACTATTTTGTACAATTTCTCTCAAACTAATAACTATTTTTTATTATTATATTATTATTCATAATATCCACAGTTATAAAATTTCCTGATGTTTCCCCATCCTAAATTACTTCTATTTATGACATCTATTTTTCTCTATATGCGAATGTGTGCTTATTGTCATGTACATTACTACTATTTGGGTAAAATGCACTTCATCACTCTGTATTGGGAAATATTTACATGAAAATATTATGTTCAGGTTCTAATGAAAAGTAAATATCAATTTATACGATTGGATGCAACTGAACAGATATTATTATAAAGCTTTTTTTAATTTTCATTTTAATGCTCTGGAAGATAAATCACATAAGAAAATGGAATTTGATAAATATGGCACTACAATCTGGACTTGCTAGAAAATAATTTAATTAGTGAATATTAATCATTAAAAGATGGGTGATGGATATATCAAATGGAAGGAATAATCTTTTAAGGTATCCGACTACGTTCGGAACCGTGATTTTGCAAAAGCTAATAAATGGATAATATTTGTGATATTTAATGTCACTTAGATTAGATATAGTATATAAAATTGTTTTAAGAATAGTATTACAATAAAAAAAATTTTAAGTCCAATATTTTGACAAAAAATGAACATAGAATGACCCATTTTCAAAATATACTCCTTTTGTGAAAATGGTTTCTATTATAATAATATTTTGCCTGTATATAGCTCAGATTTCTGTACAGAGGCTCAACTAGAAGTTTTGAAATATATAACTTAGAAGTGGGTTTATCCATGCTTTACGTCAACAGAGAGGAGAAATTTTAAGAAAAAAACGCCGATAATTATTTCAATGGGTTGTAACTCTGAAAATAATGTGCATTTTTCAGAAATCATAGTTGAGCCTCTGTACAGAGATCTGAGCTATATACAGGAAAAATATTGTTATAATAGAAGCATCTTTCCCAAAAGGAGAACATTTTGAAAAAAGGTTATTCTAAGTTAATTTTTTGCCGAAATATTGTATTTAAATAATTTCTTTTGTCAAAATGTCCTTAAACCAATTTTATATATGTATTCTAATCTAAGTGAAACTAAATATCATGAAAATTATTCATTTATGCGCTTTTTTAAAATCACGGTTCCGACCGTAGTCGGATACCTTAAAGGAAATGAGGGGTACAAAAATCAAGCGTGTTCTTTCTCGTTTTGACAGCTTTTCGAAAATAATGTTGTGTGTCCTTTAAAACCCGTGAAAGTAAATCTATCGACCAAATTCTCATGTTTCAGGGGTATAAGTATTCTTTATCTAACTTTCTTTATAATGTTCCAGTACACAGAAGTTGAATAGCACATTATCTTATTGTCGTTTTCTGACAATAAAATGAATACGAAACCCTAAGTCTTTCTATGACATATTTCGATCATTTTCATTACAGTTTGGTGTCCATTTTCTTAGGTTTAGATCTTTTCATTACTTTTGGAACTGAAGAGAATTATGGTTTTCTGTCAGAAGTAGCATATTGCAATCCTCTCTTTTTAATGTAATGTTTGTTTTTTGTAATGATCATCTATTATTCTTACTTGCAAGAGCACACCTAAACTTGGAGAAAACAAAAAAATACGGCAACAAGCTGTAATGAAAAGGATGGAGATCCAATATTAGGTATTTTTTTCACTGCTATACATGTAATCAAATGAAAACAGGATAAGTTATCTGATTTTAAAAAAAAAATTATCCAGGAGATAAAGTTAAGAAAATGGCTGAAGTTTCAATGTTTCTTCATCCTTTTTTGTAAGAGATAGAATGGAATGTAACTAAAAACGAGCTATTTGCCAAATAAACGGTTTTACTTTTCTTAAAGAAATACTGACGAAGTTTTCGTTTTATTCTATTTGT
This sequence comes from Trichonephila inaurata madagascariensis, assembly GCA_019973955.1. Classification (NCBI taxonomy): domain Eukaryota; kingdom Metazoa; phylum Arthropoda; class Arachnida; order Araneae; family Nephilidae; genus Trichonephila; species Trichonephila inaurata. Next base: position 191,628 of record BMAV01016589.1, on the reverse strand, counting down.
TACGGTGTCTAAATAAAAGTGAAGTTCTTTTTAAAGTAGCCAGTGAAAAAAAAAATTCTTTTAATCTTTTGAAGAAAAGTTGTACGTATTCGTTAACAGTGGACAGTTATTTAGGATGTTAAGTTTGAGAATGTGAAGGAAGGTTCTTGATAAGTACATTATTAAATAGTTTGCTGTGTTTTCCTTATTTTATCTTGATGTAATTCTGTACTTGGTGTGGGTGAAATGGCTCTGGTTTTTCCGTACAAGGACCGTACAAATAAACGAACATGGGACAGGAGATTTTTTAAATAATGGTACGAGCGTAAGGCTATTGCTATTTTGAAATATCTGTTGGTTTCAAATTATCTCGCAGAATAGTGCTTACTTTCATTGTATATGAAAACATACAATGTTGCTTCACAAATACGCATTAATTGTTCAATTTTATTAACGGTCTACTTTGCTTAAATACTCCTTTAAAAAACTTTTAGATTACCCATCAAAAATTGCTCTTGCATTTAACTTTGGCTTGATTTATTTGTGATTGAAAAATATTTTTACTCTCATTCTAAAATGAAATATTTTATCTTCTCTCCTTCTATTATACTTTATACACACACTGATACTTACTACACTAGTGCTTCTCTAACTTTCAATGCTTACGACCCAACATTCAATCATAATTTGCTTCGCGTTCCCCCTTTATACAATAACGATGTATTAAATTCAATAATACTATACTTTGACGATAAACCTGCAATACGACTTTTACCTCTTAAGTCTCCCCGACGTATATAAACATTTCGCTCAGCCAATGAGTTAATTGCCTCAGACGTATATATACGTCTTTCCAAAGTACTATCTTTTCGGCAAAATGCTATCCATAAAATTATTCCGAAGGCTTTGGAAAGCAATAAAATGACCTTGACAGTGTTTGCAAAGGATTTACTTATTTCAGAGGATTCATTATTCCTCTTCTACCACCACCACCACCCCTCAATACACCACATACGCTTACTTACATGTTAAACGGTGGCATGGGGAACGAATCACATAATTTTTGATCAAACTTTAAGGACTTTATTAAAAACCGTACAAATTATCAAGTTATTGTTGGCATATAATTTTATACATGGCAAATCCATAGGGTCACTGGTCATATAGTAATGTTAAATTAGTAATAAAATAGATTGTGCACTACTGATATATTTATAAGTGTATTGTAGTGTAAATGATAGTAAAATATTACGTCGGAATATATTTGTTTGTTTACTTTCAGTAAGTTAATAATTTTTTAAACAATCCTTTGTTTTCAACTTTCAATATGCTTGCGGCCCCCTAGGGGATGCCCCCCACAGTTTGAGAAACACTGTACTACATAAGTTTAAAGAAGAACGAAATAAAAAAAAATTAAAAAAAAAAACCTTTTAAGGAAGTTCCACGTGAAGAATTACCATAGAGCGATGCACCATAACTCGATGTGTGTGTGGAAGTTATTATTACTAATAATAACTAAATAATACAAACTTACTAATAATAACTAATAGCAAATGTTTCCTAGGAATTTAATCTAGAAATAAAGATGAGCAAATTTAATAAATAAGCACTTAACAAAATCAATTAGTTTTCATTATTTTATAAATGTTGTAAATAACGTTCGTATTGTTTTGCATCGTTTCGAAGAAGTTTATAGACACAATTTTCATATTTAATCAAGATTTTCTTACAAGATAAGATAATGCTTTTCTGCTTTTTTTTTTAAAGAAAAAGCAATCAGTAAAAAAATAAAAGTTTTCGTTTATTTGTATTTGAAAATGTGAATTGTCTTGTTGAAAACGATGAATATTCAAATATACAAACATGAATGTTTCTATGTATTTCCAATATTTCCTGAAGTAATACTTTTTAAAATTATATTACATCCTGTATTATAAAACTTCACAATAAAAATGAAAATATGTTCTTTCAAATTGTGTGACTAGTATCAACAAAAGTGCGATGTATTAAAGTGAAAAATCTATTTCATTTTATTCTAGTCAATAGCAAATAAGAAACATAAACAATGTATAGTTTATGTAATAAAATAATTGTAACAATTTTTTTTAATTAACATTTATAGTTATATCGTTGTTATTAGGATACAAATATATACTTAGTTATATATGTTTACACCTTTGTGTTTAAGAGATGATAATGTCACTAATGTAGGACCATTTAAAAAATGTAAATAAAAATTATAACGAAAAAGGTTTTAGTATAATTTAATCAAAGACAGCCAACAATGGTTATTAAAGAAAAGAATATCATATAATAAATAATTTAAGGTATCCGACTACGTTCGGAATCGTGATTTTACAAAAGCGCATAAATGAATAATTTTCTTGATATTTAGTGTCACTTAGATTATAATACATGTATAAGATTGTTTTAAGGACATTTTGACAAAAAAAATGAATTAAATACAATATTTCCGCAAAAATTAAATTTAGAATAACCTTTTTTCAAAATGTTCTTCTTTTGTGAGAAATGCTTCTATTAAAATAATATTTTGCCTGAGTATAGCTCTGACCTCTGTACAGAGGCTCAACTATGAGTTCGGAAAAATGCACATTTTTTTTCAGAGATACAAACAATTGAAATAATTATCACCATTTTTTTCTTAAAAATTCTAGTTGAGCCTCTGTACAGAGGTCTGAGCTATATACAGGCAAAATATGATTATAATAGAAGCAAATTTTCGCAAAAGGAGACTATTTTGAAAATGGGTCATTCTATGTTCATTTTGTGTCAAAATATTGTACTTTTTTATTATAATTTTTTATTGTAATACTATTCTTGAAACAATTTTATATACATTTTCTAATCTAAGTGAGACTAAATATCATTAATATTATCTATTTATACACTTTTGCAAAATCACTGTTCCGAGCGTAATCAGAAACCTTAATACATAAAAAACATAAATATATTTACGAGAATCATTTGTAAGATATAAATTTCTCAACAATCAAAACATTTCGTAGGAATTATTCATACTTCTTGGACTAATATATATGCACATTGTTGAGAACTATCCATCACACAAAAATGAGAATTTCTCTAGAAAGTCGATTCACCACTAAATATATTAAGAAGATTAGCACAGCTTTTTTTAGATGAAAGGCTTCATTAGAATATCAGAAAACGAGCTCGATTTGTCAAGTAGACCATAAATTGCTGTTCCGATGTTACTTTTATCTGTTCTTCGAGAGTAAACAAATGACGAATTTTGACTTTCCAGGTTTCTCCACCCGTTCAAAAATGACTCATTTGTTACTCAATGTTTATTCCAGTGAGGAAACACAAATGAAGTTGTTATAAGATAAATGAGTTTCTAGGAATATAAATCTTCTCATGTAACAAATATTATAAAAAAATTGAAGTCAATTCTTTCTTAGGTCAACAAAAAACATTTTATTTTAGTTTCCTTTTATCGTATAATTACAATTTATATTAGTATGGTATATACATATGAACGAATCACAACATAAAGTGGCAATTGTTTATTATTAATTATTATTAAAGTGTCGTTCGTATTGTCATATCCAAAATAATCGTGTATATAAAATTTCAGTTTAACTGAATGCTTTAAAACTTCAGGAAAACACCTTTTAAAGTTTTGACCCAAGTCACTAAAAATGAAGCCAACGTGACTGTATCTGTAATTCTTTTAACACTTAGTTTCAGTCAATTAAACTTATTTGATTATAATTGAAGTATATTATTGTCACCGAAAACAATCCTGTATAGAAAATTTCAGCTAACATACGCGCTTTAAAATGTGAGAAAAAAACCTTTTTATAGTTTTGACACGTCGCCAAAATGGTCGCTAATTAATGGTCGTTAATCAATTAATTTTTATTAATTATAATTAAATTACTGTAGTGTCATCCAAAATAACCGTGATATAAAATGTCGGCTCAATTGAGCGCTTTAAAATGTTTTAATTTTTTAACGATTGAAAATTTGAACAAGATATATATAAGGAGATTATGAACTAATAGAAGTAATTAAAAAAAAAGGAAAAAACCCGTTTTTTTAAATTTGGGCACAATAGATATCATATTTAATCCTACGTAATACATACCGTTTTAGAAACTTATTTATTATAGTTATAGTTACATATAACGGGGTATAAATTTTATCAAATGTACATAGTTGAATGAGTTTTGTTACATAGTTGACAGTGTTTTAATTCACAGAAAAATGCTAAGCAATGAACAAGCAGATTATTTTGGTGTAAATCGTAAATTATTGTAGAACTCTCACTTAATTAATGTCACTCTTTTGTATGTTAGTCTTTATCAAGGGGGGGGGGGACCGGGGTGGAAATTCCCCATTCTTGTATCATGTTATTTTTGATTTTGTCGATTTTCAGGAACAAAAAACAATAAAAAACTAATTATTGACTAAATAATTAGCATTAATTAATAAAAATAATCATTAATAACAAATGTTTAATTAAATGTTTCGTATTATATACTTTTAGAATTATAACCAATCGAAAAAAAAAATCAAGGGCTTTGGGGGTTGGGTCCGGACCCCCCCTTGTGTGCGCCACTGGTCTACATTAATCTCCTGTGTACTTTTTTGATACCTTATGCTGCAAGGCTAGAAATGATATAAATATAACAAATTTCTAAGCATTACGCCGAATTTTTGTCAAAATATCTCATCTTATGCTTGTAACTATAATTTTGGTTCCCAGTGTACTTAACTAAATTATAATAAACTAACGTAGAAACAATCTAGGGGGAAGTAAACACTTCACAAAATAAAGCATTTTTACTGCACAATACTTGTAGTTTTTTCTAACAGAAGTATTTTAGTTTAATGATTTAATATACGAAAGAAGTTTCTTTGTACATGACCAAAATAAATATGGAATGCTTCCTTTAATATATAGTAGATATAGTATGCAAGACTTTTTCTATTCTTACGAATAATAGAAAAATGCGGCAACACTCAGTGGTTTAATTTATTTTATCGTGTGAGAGTTTTCACTTAGTTAATTTCCCAAAATTATGATTTTCTATCAACCGGTCTGAAGATCACAGTGAACATTATTATTTGAATGATTTGCGTGAATCAATACGCCTAAAATAACGTTAATTTTTGCGAGATAACGATAGTTTATATTAGAATAATGTATGTGCTACACATTAACCCAGTGCTTTTCAGACTTTCAATATTTGTGACCCAATATTCAATCATAATTTTCATCACTCTTCCTCCCTTCATACAATAACCATGTATTAAATTCAATAATACTATAGTTTGACGCTAAAGCTTCAATACGACTTTAACCTCCTAAGTACCACTCTCTCTCTCTCTCTCTCTCTCTCTGGCGCATATAAACATCCCGCTCAACCAAAACGTTTATTGCTCCAGAAGTATATATACGTCTTTCCGAAGTACAATCTTTTCTGTGCACTGCTATCCATAAAATTATTCCTAAGACTTTGGGATGCAATAAAAGGACTTTGACAGTGTTTGCGAAGGATTTACTTAGTTCAGAGAATTTACTTATTTATCCTTCCCTCCCCCGCAATACATCACATACGCATGCCAACGTAAACGGTGGCATTGGAAAGCGAATTTCGTAACTTTTAATCGAAATTAATTATAAATAGTACAAATTATTAAGATGAGTGTTACTTTTTGTATACAAATTTATATAGGACAAGCCCATGGGGGTCACTGGTAATTATTAAATTTGTTCATTACTTAGTACTGTTAAATTAATTATAAAGTATATCATGCAGTACTGATACATTTATAAGTGTATCATATCAATGTAAATGCGTATTTTATTTTTTATATATTATATCAGAATGTTTTTGTTTACTTTCAGTGTATTAATAACTTTTTTTAAAAATAATATTTTGTTGAGTTCGCGCTCCCCTCGTAGATTTATCATGCCCCCGTAGGGGAGCGCAGCTCACAGTTTGAGAAATGCTGCTTTAAGCCCATTATTAGCAAAACATTCATAATTCATAAATGAATATTCAAAGGTTAAATAAAAGTCACATAAATTTAAATTTAGTTATCTCTAATAAACTTCTAAGTAATTTCATGTTGCAGTTTTGTACAATTACTTAAAGGTCTAAAATAAAAGGAAATTTTTCTGTCCATAAAGTAATGATTATTTCTACCATTACTAGATGCTCAATATAGTTTTCAAACTTTTTATAGACGCTTCCTTTCTTATCCTTCTTTCACCTAAAATCTTACCCTCCAACTATTTCTGTCTCCTTTCTGTAAGGGCGTGAAAAATGTCTTAAATCCGATTTCCTTGTTCTTGACATAACCCAAAACTTGAAAATGGCTTCAGGTCTTTCTCTCTGTACTGCATATTTTCTGCCACAAAAATAGAAAACTCTCAATTTTTGCCATTTTATGTTTCCAAGCAATACGCTTTCGGTATTTTTGGAGGCGAAAAAAGCTATTGGCATAAGGCACATGCCACATAAATATAATATTGCCACCATATTCTGTAGCAACTGTATTGCTTTTAAACAGTAGGAGTCATTTTTTAGACTTTTATTTGTTGTTAGGATGTTTTTTACTTTCTTAAGGCTACACAGTACTCCAATAAAATTTGGAGACAATAGATTTAAAAGTAATTAATAAATTTTTATTTGTATAATATATTTCTGAATTAATTACTAAAAATTGGGTTAAAACATCATATTTTTTAAATTTTTTCAAATTTAAAATTTTGAAATTTTGGAAGTTTTTTGAAATACTCAGTTTATAATGTGTTTAGTTATTTCAAGCAATTTGTATCTATTGGATAGTTGGAACATAATTTAATTTGGAAAATGAAAATCAGGCACATTGTTGAGTTTAAAATAATTTCTTTATAGGTAAACCCGAAAACTATATGAAAATTCTAATTATTTTAATCGGTATTATTTTAAAACAATAATTAGGACTTTCAAACCTAAATGTATGCTTGCTTTCAAATAGAACTACAAAACATTTTTAATTCTTTGAACCGAAGAAATGCTGGTTCGTAAAGTTCTCTTTGATAATATTCTTTATTACTTTCATTTTTTGAATTTTTTTTGTATCAATTCAAAATATAAACTAATTGATAGCTCATTTTAAATCTTAGTACAAAACTCTTTCTAAAGATGTTAAACAATTGCTTAATTTAGAAAAATTAAGAATTTTTCTTGAAACTAATAAAAAAATATTGAAATAAAATAAATTAAACTGAAACTCAATGGCGCAACAGTCCATGAGGACCAGGGCCTACTGTGCCCATCCCACTATACACGATAATTGGGTGCTGAGGTGCATGAGCAGATGTCCCAATCAGGTGGTCAGTCTGTAGCGAGACCCCCAGTGTTTAAGTCAACAAGCAAGCTTGGTACTCATTTATCGACCCACTGTAGTATGGATGAAAGGTTGAGAAAATAAATTCAACCAATGTTGAAAATGTTTGAGTACACCATACCCTTTTTTTTTCCCTTGGTGTTGCATTTGTGAGCATCTTTCTTTTTTATTCACCCACAAAAACGGCATTATTACTTCATGGTAACATTTCTTCAGAAAATGTATATTAAATAAATACGTAGGCAAATGTACTAAAAAATATTTGTGAATAGTATTATCCAATACAAAAGGTAAAAGTCTGTAAAAATGTAATTTATTTTTGGAAGTTGAAAAAACGCTTAGGTTGTTGAAGATATGAAAGAAATTATGCATCAATAATATTCCCTGTAGATCACTACTTAAGGGCACTTAACAGATAAAGTGGGATTCTTTTTTGTTCTGAAATGATATAAAGGAAGATGCCTTAGGATTAAGAATGAAAACATTTTGAGCCTTAAGATACAAAAGCTACTAGAAAAAAAAATAGTATACAAGAGATGAATAAATATTGTTCTATTGTATTAAAAATGTTTTCTTCAGTATATTAGAAGATACAAAAGATTATTTTAAGTAAACAATAAGAAATGAGATTAAAATTTGTGAATCAGTTTTAATATTTGAATGTGGATAGTACTTATTTTATAGGCTTATTTTTTTATAACTGTAGCAACAGGAAAGTTTCACTTTGGTTTTTCAATTAATGAGTAATGTTTGATTTATTTTTAACAATACTTTTTAAGTATTTCATATTTGTTGAGTGGGCAGTACTGATATTGTTTTAATTTTCTAAATTAATATTTGATTAAAAAATATAATTGGTGTTATGTATCAAGCCTATAAATAATAATAAAAAAAATTAAGTTGTTATCTATTCCCTGAATTTTGTGAAACAATGGAGTTGATTTTCATCTTATTTTGGCTTACGAAATCTAATTCTGTTTCATAGCATAGCATAAAATATATCTCAATAAAAAAATTTTTCAAGTAACTTTTTCCTACTTGGCAACATTTAAGAGTACACAGTACCCTATTCGAAAGATTTTTTGCAGACAGTAACAGTAAAAATATTTTATGTTTTGTATTTAGATTATATTACTAATCTGCTCATTATGTAAATAAAAAGTCAGTTTGACCAGCCATTGTTTTAAAATTTTAAAAAATTAGGAATTTTTGAAGTTTTTTCAAACTCTTAGAAAATGCTCAATTTTTAAAATTGTTTTTCGACATTTTAAGTAATTTATGTTTCTTTGATTATTGTAAACAATAGATAGTATGGATTTGACAATCTCTGTTTGCTTATTGATTTGTAATAATTATTTTTCTAACTATAACTGGAAAAAATACGAAATTATTTGAAATATTAAATTTAGAATTTTTTAAGGAAATAAAACTATGGATCTCAGACTTAAATCCATTCTTTCTTTTACAGAAATTACGTTTGGTAGTATGCACAAAAATTTCAAGACTCTATCTTAAACCAAACAAAAGCCTTAGGGGTTAGAAAACTTATATCTTCAAAGTTATAAGTCTGAGAAAAACGCATTTAAAGTTTGTAAAGGAATAAAACACAAAAACTGATAACACCCGTAAATCATTAATTTTTAATATGTTATTTTCCAAAGTATTTTCTACATCAAAATACTACCTTAACTAAATATGACTAATACAGCGTTTCTCAACCTGTGGGGCGCGCCCCCCTAGAGGGGTGTGGTAACCCTTCTAGGGGGGGGGGGGCACGAGATCGAAAAGTCGAAAATACAAGGTTTAAAAAATTACAAATTTACTGAAAGGAAGCAAAACAAAATACATCCTGACATAACAAAAATAAAATACACATTTATTTTTATATAATATACATATAAATGCATCAGTACTGCGCAATATATTTGATAATTAATTTACCAATACTAAGCTGGGAATAAGAATAATAATTACTAGTGACTTCCAAGGGCTTGCCATACACAAAATTTTATACGCATCTTGATAATCTGTACGGTTTATAATTAAAATAGTATTGCAGCTATATTTCAAAGTGCATTATTATTGAAATCAATACATTGTTATTGTATGGAGGGGGGGTGCGATAAAAATTATGATTGAAATTGGTTCGTAAATATTTAAAGTTTGAGAAGCACTGGACTGATAACATTTTTATAGCATATATTATGCTACTGTATAACATAGTACCATATCAAAGTATCAGGTATTAAAGAAAACATTTATATTTTCTAAATGTATTTGTTACATTAAAAAGTTTATAAAATAGATAAGATAGCTAATATCTCCCAATGCTTAATATCTAAGCTTTAAAAAAACAGTCTATCAAGTCTACTGGGAACCAAGTAGTTCCTCTCATCGCTTGCGATGTTCCAGCTATCGAAAAAAGGCGCTCACAAGGAACAGATGATCCCGCGATACTTACAGCGATTTACTTACCCTCAATTACTTATTATTCCGTAACAAAAACTACATAAAATAAATATTTTTTCCCTAATCACAGTACATTACTACAGTCAGTCAATCAAGGCATAAACAAATAACGCAATGTCAACAAACACAAAAAGTCATAGATTACAAACGTAACTTTTTTTTATTTAGGAAGGAAACTAAGCACACAGGAATCTCAGGAGTTTTAGAGTAATTAAGTCTTTAGCTGCCTACAACGTAATATTACGAGTTTTAAAGATAGTACATTCGATTAATTGTAAATTTTATAGTTTTTATCAAAACAGAAAAAATCGAATGTCAATTTTCTAGGATGAAATATCGATTCTGTGCTACATATCTATGCAAAAAGTCCATTTTTTGGCAGAGAAATCGATTATTCGATTAATCTATCTCAGATCGCCATTCCTAGAGGAGTGGATGCACATTTAATCTAACATGGTCAAATTCCTCCTGTTGGTTTGGTGTGATATTTTGGCAGGTGGTGGCATCTCAGGTACCGTCTTCCTCTCAAAATTACGAGGTTCATCGTCAATAGCCTTTATGTTACTTTATAGTGCTACGTTAATAAATTCTACCCACATGGTATGGGGGTTAGTAATGCTGACTATTGTGCAGTATGTCTTGGCTTCGTGTCCCAGAGAAAGCATGGCTGTTTGTTAATATAGTGTTTGTGTGGCAAGGAGGCACTCTAAATATACGTCGTCAAAGCTATCTTAAAAGGTTGGTGGTAGTGGAGGCGGTGCAACGGAGATAAAACGTACTGTCATTTTCACGGTGTTCAAAGCTGCGGTTAACGGCAGGCTTAATCTAGCCCCTTGTATCGATGAATTTCATGGACCTTGATCTGACACTACCGATCTGTTAGCGTTTGGAACAACAACAACAATTTCTTAACATTCTCTCACTTAAATTAAAACAAACATAAGGATGGTTGTTCAAATGATTTTAGTATAATAGCTTTCTGTTTCATATAACAGATTTTATGGACACCTTTAGTATATCAGCTGGATTCATATGCTTCAAACTGCTTTGCACGAGGGTAACTGAAAGATATTGAAACACATGCAATTCAGAGTTAGAATTGTAGCATTATGGATCTAGCTGTGTTTATATAATGAAGATTTTGCAGATTTTCTCAGAAAATAAAAGAGTTGTTAAGTATAAATATTCTTTACAAATATATATTCCTTTGTGTAAAAATTCAGGATTCATATGGTCATTTGTAAATGTGTTTAAAAATTAAATTTGACACACAAATCTTTACTTTTATTCCGTGTATTTTCGAAAGCAATGCATAATAAATGTTCTAAAATTAAGTTTCCTTTAATTTTCTTAAGGAAAAATAAAGTTTCTTTATAAGTTTCTCTTTTACTATTTTTTTCATTATTTCATTTACCAAGAAACTCATTTCTTTTAACTCAAGAATGTAGTAGATAAGTAGAAAGGAATATCGGAAACCCATTTTCTTTCTCATACGGATCATTATACCTTAAAATTAAGTACTTTAATTCTTTTCTTTTTACCTCATTTTGTTAATTTAAGAGAAAAAAAACTATAGATATTTTTCATTTGAAATTATCGCATTTAATTAAATGATTTTATACACATAAATATATTTTTTTTTAATTTTGAAGGGGAAAATGTGGCAAAATTAAGCTTTTGTTCTCATTTATATATTTTCCCCAAATAATTCTAGAAAAAAGATACGGGAAATTAACTTTGTAAGTTACATTAACGCGCCTTTAATTGATTTAATGAATCGCTTACTAAATATTTAAAATCCATGAAAACTAATGAACGTGAATTACATAATTATTTTAATTATGGCTTTTCGGAATATATAATCTTGAATTATATATCCGTCTTTCTCAAGATTTAATTTAGTTTCATAACAAACTTCTAAAAACATTGCCTAAATGTTTTGAAATAACATTGTGGAAATCAAGGGCACCTGTGATTAGCAAAGTCCTAAATTTCACTACTAAATAGTGAAATGCTAAATTTCCCAATATTTTATTTATTATATTCACTAAAATTAATGAACGTAATAAAAATCTGAGTTTAATAATAAAAATGCGATGGTTGTGACTTTGAAGTATCTAAGATCAAAGTACTTGAAGAATATCAGGTGTTATATGCACAATTTTCAGACTTTACGTTCATAAAGTGTACGACTATTTACATGCTGATGCTTAACTTGCCATGTTCCAGAGTCCTTGTATACATATCAAATGTATATAAGACACACTAAAATCAGAATAATATATTTTATACTAGATAAATCTGCCTACATTTATCTCTAGAAAAGTAAAGTAGCAATATTCATCCTCTCTAGACAGATAAAATTATTAAGAAAGTAAATATATAAAGTTGTTATAATATACACAAGTGATGGATAATTAAATATGCCCTCTATATAAGCAAAAACTCTACTCTCATCTGAAGATGTAAATTTTCATTGGAACATTCCTTCTCAGAATACGAATCATGGATTGCAGTGGTGCAAAGCTCATTGTAAATGGACTGTGGATATAGGGAAATATGCTTTTTGGCGCGATCGAGAACACCGTACAATCTGTCAGTCCAACGAATTCCCGGGTAGTGCCTCTTAAATGACTACATTGTGACGACTGTAAAGTTTGGTGGCAGCTTCATAGTGTGGGGATGTTTTTCACAGTTCGGTTTGTTAAATCCCTTAGGTGCCGTAGTTGACTACATGAGCTCGGAGGTATATGTAGACATTCAGGAAAATGCTATTTTCTCAACTGTATGACAATATTTAGGGGAAGACCAGTTTCTCATTCAGAGTGAAAATCATTCTTTTCACACATCCGGGCTTTTGCAGACGTAATTTGATACACTGTGTTTTCAGAAAAAGGACTGCTCACCGTTCATTTGACACAACTACATAAAACACTTTTGGAACGAATCAGAATGTAAATTATATAGCCAACCATATCGACTATTCCGACTACCGTAATTCATTTTAAATATGATGAGCTCCTGAAAGTTATTTCCTATGTTACCTATTAAAAATTACTGGAATGTCTCCCCAGGGTATTGTAGGCTGGCATAGATGCTAAAGGAGGTACCACATCACATTATTATATGCCTCAGGATTATCGAATTCCATACTTCTGGGTGTCTGGATATTTTTAGCTACATAGTATATACCATAAAGAAATTAACAATATTTGTCCGACAAATAATGAGAAAAAAAATCCATTCATAATTCAAGATATTTCCATTGTATATATAACTCCCATAAGAAAATCAGATGATACATTGCAAAATTCATAATTAAATTCTTAATTACTCTTTCTTAAAATTCTATAATTCAATTTTATATTGAATTGTAAAGCTTTTAATATCAATTAAAATATGTTCACCCTATGAAAACACCATTATATTCTTGATATTTTTCTTAAAAAGTATTCTGTATCTTACAATTTTACCAAAAATAGTTAACAAGTAAGGCAATAAAATAAACCTTTTCATTTTAATAAAAATCAGCAGAAGGGCTCATCATTTTTTCTAAGGATGTGTTTTTCCCAATGTATACGGTTTATGAACACATTATAAAGATATCAAATATAATCTTATGCTTTCGTTAACGGGATAAACTAATCGAAATTAAGGATTTGCTCAAAGAAAGGTTTGTAAAAATACTGAAAAAAAGCAATTTTCTTTCGAGTGAAAAAACACCCATTCTAAAATGAAGTAATTACTTTCTTGGAAATGATGAAAGCAAAAATGGTTCATCGTAGAATTGGATAAGTGACATATATATATTTCGAAAATATTAGCCTTTAAAACATTTCTCAGTGAGATAACAGAAATGTACAAAAACAAACTTATTACTTTCTAAATATCGCTCGTGTATCGTTTTTATTACTCGTATCATGATGTTTCTCCATTTCATCATACGCTTTGAAGTCCAAATGACGCGCAGTGCTATATATTTAATCAGGTTAGCAACTATATATTTGTTGTCTCAGTTCCCTTAAATAATCAACTTTGTAAATTTTTAATGATGTAACTCGGTGCTTCTCAAAGTTTCAATATTCGCGACCCAATATTCAATCATAACTTTCATGGCCCCCCCCCCTCATACAATAACAATGTATTGAATTCAATAATACTATATTTTGATGCTAAAACTACGATATGATTTTAACCTCTTAAGTGCCACCGGTGTATATAAACGTCTCACTCAAGTGCGCTAATTGCATCGGACGTATATATACATCTTTTTGAAGTACGATCTTTTCTGTGCACTGTGTTATCCATAAAATTATTCCGAAAAGGACCTTGACAGTGTTTGAGTTGAATTTACTCATTTAAGAGGCTCTTTTTTATTGCTTTTATTTATTCCTTTTATCCCCGTAACTTTTAATCGGCAGTTAAGGGATTTATTATAAACCGTACAAATTATCAAGATAAGTGTTAATTTTTGTATATAATTTTATATATGACAATCCCATAGGTCACTGGTAATTTTTAAACTTGTTCTTAACTTAGTATTGGTAAATTAATTATAAAATACATTGTGTAGCACTGATATATTTATAAGTGCTATACTCAGTGTAAATGTGTATTTTTTTGTCAGAATGTATTTTGTTTGTTTACTTTTAGTAAATTAATAAGTTTTTAAAAATAATCTTTTGTTTTTGACTTTTCAATAAGCTCGCTCCCCCCTTGTAGAGTTGTCACGCCCCCCCAAGAGGGGCGCACCCCACAGTTTGAGAAACGCTGATGTAACTTCTCATCTCGTTGATCTACTGTTTATTTATCTATTGATTGTTTTAAAATTTTTTTATACCATATTTAAAGGTCCGCACAGCAACCAATCTGACTGGTCTATTACTTCTGTTCGAATTTTAATTACAGTTGAGAATGATAAAAAAAGAATCACAATACTATATGGTTTTACAAAGAGTTATGACGTTATTAGTTGCACTCTGGAAGAAGTTTGGATAGAGAGACGTAAATACTTTTGAATGCTTCCAGAACTTTTCTGCAGGTGATAGTGACAGCTTATGCAACACCACAAAGCCAGTCATAGGCTACTTCTTCAGACACCTTGAGCTTCTTAGAAAAGCTTAATATTAAGAATTCTCGGATATCATTTAGTGAAAGGAGGAATTTATCCTTAAATTATTTCTGATCCACAGGGAAGCTTGATAAATAAGTATGACCTAAATATCTTCCTTAACTTCATATGGTATATATCCCATAGGATATATATTTCTAATATATACATATTTTACTATATATAAAAGTATATATAGCTTCCTATACGTATGGAATGCATTTCTTGAACAATACACCGAAGTTTATTAAAATTTTAAGACTTTCTATATTTGATAAGTTGTATAAATAATATTTTGATTAATTTCTACTCTAAGTAATTTTAATGCTTAATCAAAATTGTGGGTTATTTTTATACCATAATTTAACTGAATGCAGAAATATCTAAATTCTGTACATTTATAAGTTTCATTTGATGATTTAAAATTAAATTTAATATATTTTTCAGGAGTTTTTTTAATTGTTACAACAATTGATTATTAATATACACTTTCATTCACTTTATTAAATAATCAAATATTATTAATAATGGTTGGTAAAAATTATAAAAATTTAAATCATTGTTTCTATCAAAAATAATTTTCTTCTTTCATTTTTCATATTTATTAATAAGTTAACACTTATACCATTTTAAAGGCTATTAAGAGTATAATTAAAACGGTTATTTTAATGTCTTATTTGCTGAAAAAACACTTTTTGCAACATATTTCATACTGCGTTAACTCTCAAAAACGACTAAACTAGTACAGTCATATCCTGAATATAACCACTTAGTACAATAAAAAATTATCTCTGAAACCATATTTAAAACTTCAATATAAGTAAATATTTAACCAAACTATTTTCAGCAAAACAAAATATTATGTATTAAAATTTTACAAAATATTTCGTAATAATATTTATTTCATAACAGATAAAAGTAAATATATACACATCAAGAGATCATAGCAAAACTATTCATATTTGATGCAACAGTTATTTACAAAAATTTTCATCAATTAAGAAAAAAATTGAGAAAGTTTCATCAATATTTCGAAACTATAAATCTGCAAATAGTGAATATTTTCAACTAAAAAGTAATGTTTAGTTCAACAGCCTTCAGAAAATATTTATTCAAATCCAGTTTCACATCTTATCTAATTTTCGAAAAGTTCCAGAAATCAAACGACTACAAAATTTGAAGTAATCTCATACATTTTCAACAAAATAAAGTCTGCACGACTTTCCCTTTCTTAAAAATAAGAATTACCTTTATCAGATAACGACTAAACTTTCAGAGTAAACCTCAAAAGAGAGAGAAAATAAATTATACTTTAAAAAAACTAAAAAAAAACCATGATTTTATAGTGAATCGAACTAAATTCACTATAAAAGCGTGTTTTTTAGTTTTTTTTTTTTTTCATACTATAATTTATTTTTCATTTTTTAGTTCGATGTACGATAAAAGCCTGTTTTGATATTTGGAGCCGTAATTATAAGGCTGCTGGAATTCCTTCCATTTACGATAATATAACGAGGCCTATATCGGATAAAAATATATTTAGTGGTTAGAACATAAATTTATCACCTTTTAAATACATTTCTGCAATGTTAATTCATATAATCACTTCTTAACTTCTAAACGTATAAATATTTGTTATAAAAATAAAAAATATTTAGCAGTAAGTATATAAATTTTTTCTTTTTTCACATGTACGAGTTTTTTTAGGAGTATTAACCACGACCTATTTGCGGTTTTAGGGTTGTTCCTTAATCTTTTAGTCACCAAACCCTGAAATCGCTTATGCAATTTGTCACCAAACCTGGAAACGATATAATGAATTAGTCGCCAAATCCTGAAATCCTGAATCTCCAATATTCAATCCTATTTTTCATCGCCCCCCTCCTACAACGATAATGTATTGAACTCAATAGTACTATACTTCGATGCTAAAACTACGATACGACTTTAACATCTTAAGCACCCATGGTGTATATAAATGTCTCGCTAAGTCAAAGAATTTATTTCCCCCTACGTATATATGCGTCTTTCCGAAGTACGATCTTTTCTGTGTACTGCTGTCCATAAAATTATTCCGAAGGCTTTGGAATGCAATAAAAGGACCTTGACAAAGTTTGCAAAGGTTTGTTTTATTTCAGATTATTTTTTTTCTTTATTCCTCCCTCCCCCACCTCCCCTCAGTACATCACATATGCACTCCTACGTGGAAAACGGTTGGCATTGGGAAGCGAATCGCGTAACTTTTAATCGGCATTTAAGGGATTAATTATAAACCATATAAAATTATCAATATAAGTGCTAATTTTTGTTTTTAATTATATATATGACAGCCCCCATGGGATCACTGATAATAAATAAACTTGTTCTTAACAAATAGTTTTGTTAAACTAATTATAAAATACATTGTGCAGCACTGATACATTTGTAAGCGTAATATATCAGTGTAAATATGTATTTAATTTTTTATTATACCAGAATGCATTTTGTTTGTTTACTTTTAGTATATTAATAATTTTTTTTAAATAGTTCTTTTGTTTTCTACTTTTCAATATGCTCGCTCCCCCTCGTAGAGTTGTCACGCCCCCCAAGGGGAGAGCACCCACAGTTTGAGAAACGCTGACTTATACCATTCCAATGAACTGAAGTTCAAATACAATAGTATTTTGCTTCTTATTTCATCTGTTTGTTTTCTGGGTTTTGTTACACCTGTATTCCCATGCAAGGCTATCGCACAACTGTAAACTTTTTTCTTGCTCCCCTAAATTTACTGAGCAATGTGAATAAATTTTTTGTACGGTATTTCTTAGGTAATGGATTATAAAAATAGCATATGTGACTATGTGAAGTAATTTTCGGATTTTCTTCTAAAACTGTTTTAAAAGAAATCATTTTTTTCTATTCAATAAATAATAATGCTTTTAGTTCTTTTCCTAGAAATGTATACAGGGTGTTGCCGAATTCGACCGGCAAATTCAGGGTGTTGATAGTAGGCAGCAGGAGGACAAAAAAAACCCTCATAGGAGTCGTATACCACGTTTAGTGGGTGAAAATCGTGAAACTGGTAGCCATCGAGAGGACGATAAGCCAGACGAGAAGAATGACAAAACGAATGTTGCGATATTCATGCAGAGCCCAAACGCCTCAATGGAGCAGAAAACTTTGTTTTTCTACGGCTCGTCCTCCTGAAATTGCTGCAAGGGAGTACCGGACACTGCTCACCACAACGAGTGGTTAATGCAAGATGGTGCACCAATATATTTTTAAACTCCGAGGCGCAACCACCTCCCTGCTACATATCCCGGTATGTGGATTGGAGGTGATTGACTTGTTGCTTGACATCCATGCTCCCCGAATCTCAATCCATTGGATTTCTTCTTATGAGGCTCCTGGGCATCGCTTGTGTATGAGACACCGGTGGCTACAGTGAAGGTTCTTTGCCACGGACCCTTGTAACTTCAAATGACATCCCCAATACACTCGATTTTCTTAACGCATCTAATAATCCTTAACCCGTCATTGTTGGCACTTCTAAGTGACAAAAGTTGCCGCAACTTCGAAAACTATTCCTGTAACAATCACTTGTCACATTTCTGACGTCGAGATGTTCGTACTTTATACATCAGCGTTTCTCAAACTGTGGGACGCACCTCCTTTGGGGGGCATGACAGCCCTATGAGGAGGGGCGCAAGCATATTGAAAATTCAAAAGTAAAAGATTATTTTTAAAAAAATTATTAATTTACTGAAAGTAAACAAAATACATTCTGACATAAAAAAATAAAATACACATTTACACTTAGTATTACATTTATAAATATATCAGTGCTACACAATGTATTTTATAATTAATTTACCAATACTAAGATAAGATCAACTTTAATAATTAACAATAACCCATGGGGAAATGTCATATACAAAACTATATACAAAAATTAACACTCATCTTTATAATTCGTACGGTTTAAAATAAAACCCTTAACTGCAATTTAAAAGTTACGGGGATAAAAGGAATAAATAAAAGCAATTTTTTATTGCTTTTATTTATTCCTTTTCTGAGCCTCTGAAATGAGTAAATTCAAAGCAAGCACTTTCAAGGTCCTTTTGTTCAATTCCAAATCTTTTGAAATAACTTTATGGATAACAGTACACAGAAAAGATCGTACATCGAAAAGACGTATATATTTGTCCGGTGCATTTTTCGCACTTGAGTAAGAAGTTTATTTACGCCGGTGGCATTTAAGAGTTTAAAGTCGTATCGTAGTTTCAGCATCAAATATATTATTATTGAATTCAATACATTGTTATTGTATGAGGGAGGCGCGATGAAAATTGTGATTGAATATTGGGTCGCGAATATTAAAACTTTGAGAATCATTGGTGTACATGCTTTAGGTCTATAATTAATGCATGTCTTGCCACTTATTTCACCTTTTGATTCCACTCGACATTACACACTCTATTACCGTTTTTGTGAATTACTCCGACTAAACGTGTTTTGCGTCCCCATGTTTTATGATGATTTGTTATCCCATGCTGCATACTGTCACCCCTTTACATTTGCTTCGAATTTGGCAACACATTTCATAAAAAGCACGTTACATGAATATTTTTTTTTAAAAAAAAAATTTACATTATTCTTTAAAACATTTGAACAAAATTTCAAATCTTTATTAAAAATTTGGATTTTGGAGTAATCAAGAATTTAATTTCGCTTAGAAATTCTTGTTCTCACAGAATTTTGGTATATCGCAAGATACTTCACACAAATTTTGATAGTTGTCAAACAGATTAAATTTAAACTATTACAAATAAAATGTGGGTTTTGATGGAAATTATTTCATTATCTTTATGAAATCCGTTGCTTTGCTTTGTTTTGTAAACATGAAAAAAAATCCTGTGTGATTATTATATGCTTCCTCACATGATAATACAATTTTTAAGGATACTAACAAAAAAATATTTCCACGTTTATACTTTCTAAAATAGTTAAAAAATAAAAAAAAAATAAAAAATATCAATTTAATTTTTCATTCTCAGTACAGAATTTGAGGAAGAAATAATTTTAAAGCAAATTTCTTCACACAACGTCCCGAAAACAAACATTAGACATTATGTGTATAAGAATTTAGTTGGAAATTTTCTGATTTTAAAATTTTTCGACAATACCTTTCCTTTATCCCCTCCCCCCAAAACAAATTCCCACACTTCCTCCACTCCAAGATAACACAGCAGAATAAATATCCAACTTCTTAAAAAGTTCCCTTAGATTCCATTCCCTTTCTTGATGCGTAACATTATACTAGATTTTATGGATTTAAATTCCATTTTGACAGAACTCAGAGGCTCAAGTTCTTGGAGAAGCATCGCTATATTTGTTTCGAAATTTCCTTTTGAACTGGGTTTATCTATATGGGTACATCTTACTGTAAAAAGACGATGAATGTTTGAGAACATAAGTATTGATTCCTTTTTTTTGTACGAAAATATAATTTTAAATTTTTATTTCGTACCATTAATGCGCTGAGTTTTATACCAGTACCTACTCAACTAGTAATTCGTAATGCCTTCCAATTTATTGTTATATTTAAACCGGTAATCTCCGTTAGAAATAAAAGATTTTAATTCATTTTCTTCAATAATATGAATATAATAATAGCGGTTGTTGGTGTTTGGGGTTCGAGTAAAGATCAGCCATAACAAGTTTTAAATTCAAAATTATTTCTCTCTTATACTTAATTCACACCACTAAAGGTAGGAAATAATACTAAGTAACTAATTAGAAGATCAATCGCACGGCTTAACCCGCGATCACTCGCGCGGGGTGTTCTGTACACCCCAGCAACAAGAAAATCCTCCCAGGATTCTAAAAAAAATGCGCAGAACCACGATTTTTTCTGTAGCTGCACATTTTAGGTCATTGAACCTTCAGGCCTGATGCAATACCTCTTTCTCGAACGACTGGAATGTAATGACCTTCAAAATTTATCTGGGGGGCTGAGAACTCCCGCGAGAAATTCAGCATATGTATACAATCTACTCTGAATGTTTGGAAAATGATTAAAATATTATTTTTCTACTTTCTACTATCATTATCTCATTAATTATAAAGTTTATATATTACTGGTGTATACGTTTTATATATATATATATATATATATATATATATATATATATATATATATACTAGTTTATGAAAAAATATAAAATTATATGTTTTAAAATGAAAATTGTGTAGGCTTAGTTTAAATTAATGTTAGTCTTATATATTTGTATGCCATAAATTTAATAATTTTATTTGTATAACACAAAAAACATCTTGTACTTTATAAATATGTATCATAATGACTTTATTTTATTTTCATAATTAAATACATGTGTTAAAAGTTTGGGGTGTTCTCTACACCCCGCGAGTGACGACGGTAGCAAAAACAGGCGCGAGTCACCGCGGGTTAAGTCTACTTTACCTATAAGTATAATTTACTCTACGTACTCTTGGAGCTATCTGGATTTCTACGTTATAATTCACCGTAAATCTCTTTATTGTACGAACCCGGATCAGAATTCTTAAGATCAATTTTATAACTTGTACTCCAATTATCAATAATCGACCATCCAGCGACTATCCGTCGACTAATGTCGCGTACCTAAATGTCAACGCTTACATAAAAACACCCATTTTTAAAACAAAAAAAAATGTCTTCTTTGGGAGAAAGTTTTCTATAGAATATACAGTTAAAAAATAAATTTACCCCAAGAGGATTAGTTGAAGGTTCGTGAATAGACCCTTTTTCCCCATTAAAATATATATATTTTTGAAATCTGCTTGACTAATCTTTCACTGTTATTCTGATTGTAAATTTGATTCGTTGCAATATATCTTTGAACATAAAGTTATTTTACGTAAATCATTTCCTTAATATTGTGAAGAGCTGTTGCTGTTAGTGTATCAAGTCCCTAAAGATCTTCAAGGATAGAGGATATTGTGTAAATAATCCTTGATGGTGAAATAAAACAG
The DNA here is from genome assembly GCA_019973955.1 of Trichonephila inaurata madagascariensis. Classification (NCBI taxonomy): domain Eukaryota; kingdom Metazoa; phylum Arthropoda; class Arachnida; order Araneae; family Nephilidae; genus Trichonephila; species Trichonephila inaurata. The sequence continues at coordinate 169,670 of BMAV01016589.1, read as the reverse complement.
CTTCGGAGGCCGATTGGTAAATGTATTTCTTCTTATATTTGTATACTTTAGAAAAGCATAGTGGAACAGTTTTAATATTTTGGGTGTCTCTAACCAAGAACAGAAATACTCAGACAACACCTTCCGTTTCACCTGGTTTCCTTGATAATTCCACATGCAGGACTGAGGAGGTCCTGTGAATAGTAAAATGTAATTGGTTATTTGTGGGATCCCATCAAACAATATGCATATATTTTTTAAGTTGTAATACCCGATTTTTCAAGGATACAATTTCTTATTTAAAATGTATTAGAACCCGAAACAATAATCATATAAGAATTATAACATCACTTGTCATTTATTGACATAAAACAATAAAGAGAAAAAACTTAAGACACATGCATGTATGTAGCTGTGTTTATGTAATATAAACGTTTACCACTACTTGAACATGCAAGTAATGATTTAGATAAGTTATATTTACATTTTTGTAAATAGCTATAGCATTAATGATTATTTTCATATTTTGATCATTAATTTTTTAGAACAAATAAAGATCCTATTTTTTTTCTTTTGGTTTTTATCCTAATTTTCTGAATCTAATTGAACTAATCAATAACACCTTGTAATACTGTAATCAAAAAATTTCTACGCCGGTTAGCTCAAATCGTCTTCAATTCATGGGGTTTTCGAATTCCAACTTATCAACATTCAAATAAATCAGTTACAATCATATCAAACAGTTAATAGTATAAAAACAGCGAGAGATTTGCGAAGCCGACTGGTTGCCAGCTCGTGCTCGAAAAGAGAGCGTACTATTATTCATCTTCTACCATTCTGGTTACACTCTCCTTCTGGTTCCGAAGCATCGTCTTCGATAAGGAATCAGCAGAATCGTCCTACCTGGAACTTCCGGGAATGTTAGATTCTCCCCCTACACCGCCGAAGACCGTCACGGCCAGGTGGTGTACTAGCAGACATTATAGCATTCTCTCTGGCAGTTCCTGTAGGAATCAATGGCTGTTTGCGTGGCCTTCCCCTTTTCTTGAGAGGTACAACAGAAGACTGGGTCTCTGTGCTTTTCAGAAACGGTGTTAGAGCTGATGTATGGTAGACAATTAAAGGTTCGTCAGGTTTGTCACAACTGTCTACTGCAAAGGTAGTAGGAGATCTCTGGAATAACACAATGTATGGCCCGTCTCTCTTATTGTAAACTCTTTTATCATTAAAATAATGCAAATTTTCATCACGTGAATACCTAAAAGATTTCCCGCGTGATATTCTGTTATAGTTCCTTCTGGAATGATTTTCCTGAGCAAATATTGACCTCCTTGATAGTGATAATTGATTTCTCTATAAGACGATGAATGTTGTCTTTCATTATATTGATTACGATAATATCTATTTTGTCTCCCTCTGTTAAAAGAATTTATCCTCCCATCTTGAAAATGAGTATCACAGTGATATGCATTTCTCCTCTGCCGATCAAAAAATGCACCATTTGAAGGGCAACTTGTTTATTTGAGTTGCAACTTGTGCGGGTCTTAAAAAAAGCCCTTATATATCTATATACATAAATTACTTATACTATTAACTACTTGTAGTATATTAGTATTTTACTAATATACTATTCGTATACTAATTTTGACCAATTTTTTTAATATTAAATACTTTCAAAATTAACTACAAAAACAAAGTTTTTAATTTGTATATTAATTAGTTTATAACATTGACTTGAATATTAATTTCAAATAACCAAGTTGTACGATTGGACGTATAACTTGGACGTTATTTATTTTAAAATTTATTTATTTTATTTTAAATTTATTATTATTTATTTTGCTTATATAAAACGTTTTTATAGTAGTTGATATTATATTATTTATTCTTTTTTTATTTTTGAATCGTGTTTTATTGTAATCTGTTTCAAAAAAATTTGGTTCTGTCATTTCATTTTAACATTTCGAAAATTATTGCTATTTATTACTATAAATCAACAAACAAGCAAGCATGAATATCCTTACTTTTTTGTAGTGTACAATAGCCCTAATAAAATCTGTTTGGATAGTGGGCTGCAAATTAGGTGTCGTTCTCATCCCTGTAACGCAGAACAAAATTATGAAGTCCTTGGCAAATTGCTTTCGTACAGCAAAAAAAGGTTTATAAACAATAAATTATACTGAAGGGAAAAAAAACGATTTTTTTCTCTTACATTTCCTTGTGGCACCTAGAAAGAAATCTTAATAAGTTATTAATGTTACGTATTTTTAATGCAATAAATCAATAAAAATTATATGAAAAGATATATCTTTATTATTAACGAATTAACTGATGTTTTCTTATAAGCTTTTTTTCTGCAGCCCTTTCAGACATTTTTTTTAATGGAAAGATTACTTAGAAGTTTGATTACTATTATAATGAGAAGTAAAGAATGAACACAATTACCTAGTTAAAATGACAATAAATATTTATAGAAATAATTAACCAGTTAAAACTATGCTTCATGTTAAGAAAATTATTTTTACATCATATTTATTTACGTTTCTTAAGTTTTATTTTGCTTTCTTTTATTTTTCTCCAAAATCAACGAAAAATTTTGGAAGTTTTTATTTATTATAGGTTTTTTTATATACTGTTCATACTTAGTACCATTAATATTTCTTTATAAATTATTCAAAAAATAATTAATAGTATTTGCAGAATTGTTTGATTTTCATCATTTTTTGTTTAGTTTATTTATGAAACTTAAAAATAAGAAAGAGTTTGCTTATAAAGATGTTATTGTAGAATTTTTAGTTAAGAATATGATATTAATTTTTATACTAAAATTCTTCTCTTAATATATTGCATTTTAATCTTAATCCTTCGCTAGGCGCATTTTAGAAAGTTCCATCTATAGCAGGGGTACTCAACCTTTTTTTTCTGCTGGGAAAAATACATATGTCATCTATTTCAAGCGGGCTGCATACATATGTTAATTATTCCACGCGGGCCACAACATGATGATAAATAGGGGGGCGGGGAAGAAATGCTTTAAGAACAAGGTAACATTGGAAATTTAAAATATGAAAAATTCATCAAAACATTAGAACCCCTCTGTTTTGCTTTATATATATATATATATATATATATATATATATTAGTCAATAACACTAAATTAGAAGTATTTAAGAAACACTCCTTCGCAATTTCTGCATCAGGAAACGGTTTCATATGATCAATGATGTAACAAACTTCATAGGATGTCTTTGTTACCGCTTCATATTACCAATGACAAAACAATGATGCTATTGCAAAGATTACATATATTCCAAAAAAAAAAGCCTATTTATCACCTCTTAAAAGAGATCTTCCAAGATAAGTGTCATTGAATGGTTCCTGCTTATTATATTTTTTAAATACAGCTCTTTAGTGACAAATCAATCAATTACTGATCCATGTTTGTTTTTCACTACAAAATAGTTAACCTCCCAATGGCTTGAAACGATATATTTTCTTCGAATATTTTTCCCTTGTAAGATATGAAAGATAATTAAAAATCAGTTCCATCCATAAAATTGTTCCTACTCTACTGTTGTCTGTCATCACTAACCGTAACCGTTCCAAATAGAAGAAGAATGTCAATTCGCACCCTTACGACACCGACAGCAAAAACCAAAATTGATATATTTGATTTCTTGAGAAAGAACTTCCCACTACATTTTTAATACAATATTCTTAAATAAGAGCAGTGGGCCATGACCGGGCCTCTTTAAAAGGATCAGTAGCCAGCAGGTTGAGTATCGCTGATTTATAGACACACGGCATTTCTCAGATGCACCACTTCCTACTTACGTCGATGATTAATCATTTTATTGGCGAAATTTGACATTAAAATATATTTGACATATAAAAATAATTTTACAAATCAGGAATGGAGATATTTATGCGAAAAAACATCTAAAAGATAAAGGTTAGTTATCACCGTATCACTACATTTTACATTTTAAGATGCTGTGTCGCAGACTTCACAAATCACCTTACAATGTTCAAGGGTTACGGATTTTTTGCATAATGCATTACAAAATTTTAATAATCCATTTTTGACGTCCTGACCATAGGGAAGAGTACCTTCTTTTCAACGTTCCTGCTGATGTTCCTCTTAGTTTTTCGTCTTGAATGCGTCGTTGTATGTCCGATATTTCATCAATCCAAAGTCAAAATGAAAGAAACATGTGAATTTTACACTTAAACTGTTTTCGCAGGTCCTCTTTCAAACATTCGTGACCTAGTTTTCCTACATATGTGCGTGAGTATTTGAGTGATTTTGATTTCCATATAGATATTTTGGACATAACTCAGACGTCCTTCAACTCCCAGTAAAAAAAAATCAAACAAAAGTTATAAAATACTAGTTTCAAATTATTTCCGTATAAAACTGAAGGCTACACTATTTAACAAGGGAAAAAAAATCAAAATTTTAACAAAATAGTACAAAGTCATTAAAACTGGCTTTGTAGGGGACGTTGTAACTGTCACAGATTCAAAGACCCCCTGCCACCCAAACTATGAAGAAATTGCCCTCATTCCTTGACACTGAATTTTAAGGCGAGTGACGAAAGGCAGATAGAAGAAGGGTGTGTTCCAGCCCTCAATCTGGACGCAAAACTGAAACTATTTTTATTTTGCATCTGACAGATTCGCGAATCTATCGCGGAGGTTTACAAGTCAAAAATCCATAATGTGTCGTGATATAAAAGTATCGTATTATAGAAGGTATAAAATGTAATATTAATTTATTATCACACATTTTTAATGGAAAATATTAATAGAAGAAAAGTAGAATTTTCAAAAAAGAAAGAAAGATTTCATATTGAACCTGTGACAATTTTTGTACTTTAAATAAAAAAGTGAAAGACATATGTCAATGTTTAGTTAATCAAATTAAACTTATATTATAATCGAAATTACTTTTCACAACACACATCACATTACAACTGAAAAATTTATTAAAAGTAACACAGGTTTTTGAAATTCAAATCTTTATTAAATTCAAAGGAATCTTATTGTGAATATTTTAAATGACTATGCAATAATATGTTACATATTAAAATTAAAAATTAAAGCACATATAAAACAATTTTTGATAGTTCCGGTTATTTGGCAGTATCAATATTTTTAGCTCTTTTTTTTTTTTTACAAAGCGTATTTAAAACAAATAACTTTAGTACATTATTATGGCAATGCAATGAAACGAAGAATATTCTGAAATTAATTGTGAAGTTCATAAACTAATTTAAATAGCGACTTTTGAAAAGGCTTACGATGAGAAATATATCCGAAAGTAAGGTTTTAGAGAAACACTTTTATGGTACTTTTAAGAAATTACATAAAATAAGAAGAAAAGGGTAAAATTAAGAAATTACATCATTCTCAAGGGTTTTTTTTCCGTAAAAATTTCTTAAGTGGTTTGGAAAAGGAGTTTTACATAATAAACTTTTTTTAAGAGCAGCATTTTTCAAATGTCTGATAATTTCGTGAATGGGTTATTTTCTCCAGGTGCTATTTCTCCAAGCTGTTTTTATTTACAATACTTTCATGAAACTAATCTCCCCCCCCCCGTTTAGAGGTGCTTAAGGTATCCGACTACGTTCGAAACCGTGATTTTGCAAAAACGTGTAAATGGATAATATTTATGACATTTAGTGTCACTTAGATTGGAAAATATATATAAAATTGTTTTAAGAATAGTGTTACAATTAAAAATAATTTAAGTACAATATTTTGACAAAGAATGAACATAGAATGACCCATTTTTAAAATATTCTCCTTTTGTGAAAAATGCTTCTATTATAAAAATATTTTGCCTGTATAAAGCTCAGACCTCTGTACAGAGGCTCAACTAGACTGTGTGTGTGTTTGAAATATATAATTTAGAAGTGGGATTATATCCATGTCATACGACAACAGAGGGGAGAAATTTTAAGAAAAAAACGCTAATGAGATTATATATATTTCAACGGGTTGTAAATCTACATATAATGTGTTAATTTTTCAAAAATAATAGTTGAGCCTCTGTACAGAGATCTGAGCTATATACAGACAAAATGTTATTAGAATAGAAGCATTTTTCACAAAAAAAAAGAACATTTTGGAAAAAGGTTATTCTAAGTTAATGTGTTGCCGAAATATTGTATTTAAATATTTTTCTTTGTCAAAATGTCCTTAAAACAACTTTATACATGTATTCTAAGCTAAGTGACATTAAATATCATGGAAATTATCCATTTATGCGTTTTTTTAGAATTATGGTTCCGAACGCAGTCGGATACCTTAAGCATGAAAAGTCTGTCGATGCTCAAAATTCTTCTGTTAGTGTAATGTAGTAGTTCGGAGGGGAAGGTGCTAGCTCATGTGTCATATTCGTCATCATACCGAGGTTTAATATTGCGAGGTATGTCCCCAAAAGCCTTCATGTTGTTATGTAGTGTGGCACTAACAAGCACTTACTCACTCAGAAAAAGTGAAAAACAATTTATTAGATACATTTTTTGTCACTCTATCTCAGCGATATTCAACCTGTGGACTACCGGCCTTTTAAAAGTGGCCTGGTCATGGCCCATTGATTTGAGAAATTCATTTATTTACAAAAATTTCGTGGGAAATTCTTGGTTAAAAAATCAAATATATCAATTCTGCTTTTTGCTGTTGATGTCGTATGTGTACGAATTGATATATTTTTTTTTCTTATTAGTGATAATAGACAACAGTGAAGTAGCGACCATTTTATGAGTGGAACTAATTTTTAACTATATCTGACATCTTATTCGAAGAAAATAGATTTTTTCAAGAAGACTGGGAAATTAACTATTTTGCAGTGAAAAACAAGCATGGTTCGGTAATTGTTTGATTTCTCACAAAAATGTTGTATTTAAAAAACACCAATAAAAGCAGGAATGACACACACAAAAACATATATTTAACGGCACGAAGATTTCTTTCAAGAGGTGATATAAGTAGGCTTTCTTGAATAATCTTTACAAAAGAAAAAAAAGTGTTTTGTCAATGGTAATGTCACAGGGGTAACAAATGCACCCTATGAAACTTGTTATATTATTGGTAATCGTATGAAACCGTTTAACGATGCAAAAATTGTGAAAGAGGGATTCTTAAGTGCTTCTAATTTAGAAAAATTTAGTGACAAAAATAAAAAATTATAATTAAAAAAGGCAAAATAGAAGTTTTTATATTTTAATCAATTTTCACATTTGAAATTTTCTATGTTATCTTGGTCTTAAAGCATTTATCTCTCCCCATCCCCCATTAATTCTCATGTTACAGCCTGCGTAAAATATCCATCATTTGTATGCGGCTTGCGTGAAATCGCTAAAACATGTAATGGCCCGGTAGAAAAAAAGGTTTAGTACCCCTGCGCTATCTCATTTGTTTCACATGATATATCCAAATTCCAACATTTAATTTTTTTTCTGCCCTTAGAAGCAAGCTTAAGGTGTGTAGCTTTGTGAAAATATACTGTAGATAAAATTCACTTTTTAAGTACATATATTTTAAGGTTATTTATTTCAAAATTAAATCTCTTAAATTTTTAAAACTCTCTAAAGAAAAAAAGTAACCGGATTATTGACTGAACTCACCAAGGCTAAATGTTAATTAAAATCAACCTACAAAATTAACCACGGGTTTGATAGTTCACTTTAGTGCTTTCTCAGAATAAAAGATATTTATGCTTTGACAAAATTTTTTGTAGATGATTTTTAATTGGTTTAAATTTTTAACGTACATTTTAAACTTATGTTCAAAAGTATTAAACATCTATTTGTAGGAAGTTTAATACTGTCAAGAACTTAATTATAATATTAACTTCTAGAATTCGTAACTTTTAAAAATTAAACTATTTTAGTGTTCTTTGTTAAAAATTTACACGCAGCTAAAATAATAAAGATGGAAAATAAATTCATTGGTTTATGTTAAATAAAGTACATATGTGTTCAAATTTGTTAAACTATTACTTTTCATTTTCAGAAGCCCTTACGCATATGATTTTTTTTTTTTAATTCCTTCTATTGCTTCACACATTCCTTATATATATTTATTTATTTATACATATATCTTGTTCAAATTTTCAATCGTTAATAAAACACTTTTTATTCATCCACTCAAGTTCGAATACATATTTTTGAAATTGTAATGGATGACACTTGATGTTAATATATTTTTTTCAAATATTAATACATTAATTAAATTTTATTTTTTAATTTTAAATTTATTCTACGTTATTTCTAACGAAGTTATAACTAGATGCAATAAATGGCGCCAGTTTGTTTATCAAACGATTTTTTTCTTGGATTCAAATACATATTTTCTTATGCGTCCGCTTAAATTCAAATGCATTCTTATTAAACTTGTAGTGAATGACACTTGATGTCAATACATTTTTTTTCAAAAATTAATTCATTAGTTAAAATTAATGAATTATAATAAAAATATCCTTTGTTTACCTAAGTAGAAATTGACTTTAATTTTTTTGTATTAATAAAGTGTAATATTTATTTTATCGTATATGGAACGTAATTGTGAAAAATCGTAAGTTATTGCAAATGTAAAGATAAAGTATTGTTACTTTCGTACTAATTTACATATTATCATTTAAGTCTTGAAAATTTCCATGCTTCAAATTATTATCCTTTTACGATTTTAAACATACATTTTTTATCTGTTTTTCTGACAAAATATCAGAAAGTATATATTTCCGCAATGTTGTAAGATGAATAATTTGTCATTCATAACTCCTATTCATCACTGCTTTAAGACATATTTCAAAAATCAATTAAGTAAAGAAGCAATTCATTAAAATTGAACATTGAACGTGTTTTAGGATAATTCTCTGAAATCCTCAGAATCGTATTATGCATTTTCCCATTTTTCACGTTGTAGCGGAGTTATATTAAATATTGTTAATAAATGGAATAACGTAGTAACTTTCTCTAATGCGCATTTTTAAGTTACTTTCGATAAACTTTTCCCATACTTTAAATCTTCTGTTACTTTGTTGAAAACGGAAACTCAATTTAGAATAAATTCGGCTTAATGTTGATCATTAGTCAAAAACTGCTTTGAAAATATCGTTGTGTTGGAAATAGAAAAGACTTAAGAAGATTTATTTTAAAATGTATCGAACTTATATAATTAATGTTAGAATCAATTTGATTTCTGTTAAAAATACCGCAAATTGGAGGGTTACATTTATTGAAGGCTACACGGTACCCTTTTTCAAAAAAAAACTTTTTGGAGACAGTTACGGTAAAAATAATTGTTTTATATTTATATTATATTATTAAGCTGATTCTGTAAGTAAAATGTCAGTTTGACCAGCAATTATTTTACAATTTTAAGAAATAATAGGAATTTTCGAAGTTTTTTCAAACTCTTATAAAATACTCATTTTTTAAATTTTTTTAGTTATTTTAAGTTATTTATGTTTATTAGGTTATTACAAACAAAAGTTAGTATGGATTTGAAAATCTATTCCCTTGTTGATTTAATAATTATTTTTCTAGAAAAACCTGGAAAAAACACGAAAATTTTTAAAATATCAACTTTAGCATTTTTTTAGAAAAATAATTAGAGATCTCAGGCCTAAATCCATACTAACTTTTATAGAACATACGTGTGGGAGCATATACAAAAAAAAATCCAAGACTCCATCTTGAACAGGAAAAAATGCCTTAGGGATTAGAAAACACTTATACCTTCAAAATTGAAAGTCTGAGAAAAACGCATTTAAATTTTGTAAAGTCATAAAAGAAAAATTTATAATGCCCGTAAAACTCTAATATTTTAATATGTTATTTTCCAATGTATGTTCTACTTAAAACACTATTTTTATTAAATATGACTGAAAATTATATTTTTATAATATTATATTATATATTATTTTTAAAATATATATTATAATATACGTATATTATTTTTAATAATATATATTAATAATATAAATATTATTTTTAAAATATATATTTGCATATAATACTGATAGTATTAATAGCATTTGTTAAGACGTTAGTTTATTCAGCTTTATCTTAACCTAATATTTTCACAAAAGTTTTGAAACACCGAGCATTTATGTACAAAATAATAATGATACTAACTTAAGCTAAAAATAGTCAGGTATGCTCATAAAATGTAATTTTTTTTCAATTTTAAATTGGGGCAGTTTAGGCAGTTTAGTTCTTGTCGTACGACTTTAAAATACTAAAATATAGTACTACAATATGTTTAGTATAATGTAGTTCGGTACATCAAGGAAATATTCAGTTAGATCTGCAACATTTGAATTCAGAATACTTGTATTCGGAAGTCTAATTGCAGAATCAGCTAAGGACTGATTTTTAGATACATCATTTTCAGTAGTATTCCATCTCTTTGAAATAATGTTTCTCACAGAAACCTGAGAACTCATTTGCCATGGCATTTTCTCTAGAGGAAAAAATTAATGATAAAGCTTTTAAGTTATATAAACTGTTTTTAAAGCAAAAATTGGCCATGAAAATAATCTTAATTAATTAATTATGAGAACTCAAAAAAACTCAAAAAAAAAAAAAATCAAGCAGAAAGGATTTTAGTAATGCAAATTGGAATTAATAACCATTTCAAACTAAAAGCTCAAAAATATGTTGAATTAATTCAATTTAAGAGTGGAAAAATTCTTAAAAATGAAACCGAAACCAAAACCACAGTCAATAAAACTTCAAATATCTTGAACACTAATTTGCTAACAGATCTGAAATTTCGTGGCAAACATCTCAATGATATGGGCCACCAAAAAATGCAAAAAAATAATTTTCAATAAAAATGAAATTTTTAGGGTACTGTAGTCTTAACATAAACAATTACTTAAAGTTTAATAAAATAATGAACAAGCTTTTGCTTGATATATTTCATTCAATGGTGTTTTAAAACATTTTAATCTATAATGAAATTTTTCTCAAAACTGATATTACGAAATATTTCAAAGTCGATGAAATTAGTTTGAAATTAAAGGATAATAAATATGACTCCTATAGATTACTTAAATAAATTATTTGTATGGGTATATCTTTGGATGTCTTCAGATTTATTTAGAATCATTACATGAGATAAAAGATAAATTTCTAAAATAAAAAAAAATTTAATATAAAATACAAAACATCAATACAAAGTTCGAAAAAATTGATTAAACGTGGCCCACTTTAATAAAAATGTTTTTGAAAAAAATTTCAATTTTTCAAAATGAATATCCTACATCATATTCATTAATTAATATTATTTTTTTAAATGAGAGAAAATGTAAGATATATTTACTATCACACAAAATGAAACATTTTATCTTATTCGTTACATAATATCGTATAAAAAATCTCATTACATTTATAAAATGGTCATAAATGTTGTAATAATGCAGTGTTTGTTTGTTTGTTTTTAAAAAAAATTAGTCACAATGCAAAATTTAATATTACTGAAATCATACACCAAAAGTTTGTTAGTTATCTTCAAAAATTTTTAGTGATACATATTCCCATTTCAACACTTTTCGAAGGAGTACATTTAGTATAAAACATGTTTTAAAGTCGGTAACCCCGCACTGAAAGCGATATTCTCTCTTTTAAATTAATAGTAATTTTTTTTTCTAATAAATCAAAAAAAATTTTATAATCCTAATAAAATAGCTTACAAAATTACATTTGCTATTTTTTTATTAAATCCGGGATCGTATTTCATTGTAATCAAATCCCATAAAGATTATGTTGTACATTCGAGTCCAAATATTGATAGCTTGTCGAAAAAACTGAATGAATTACTGAACTTTTTAAAACTTAATGTGTATTTCGCATTTTTTCTTAAATATGTTTATAAAAAGTTTGTATTATTCATTCTTTGTTTGAAAACTGTTTTAAAAATAGGCTTCGCTGAATCAGCAGTTTAAGTCTGTCTTCGGTTAATGTAAAGAATAGGACCAGAACTTGGAACACTTTTTCAGATATAAAAGAAATGAAACATTAATATGATATTCTGGCTTCACTATCCTTTAGAGAGCAGAATTTTTTATTATACTTCTCGTTTTTAACCGAGTTTATTTCTTTTTTCTGGTATAAAATGTGTTTCGCTCTTTTTCTCCTATACCGTAATGTTAAAGGGCTATGCCTTCACGTATTATAACAAAAAAGAAAGTATTCATAAAATATTTTGTCATTTTTAAGACACCATTTTGTTAACATAGGTATGATTTATAATATTACAAATTTCCATAGTTAATTGAGGCATTTTTTTCTGTCTTAAGATGTGCTTCGCGTTTAGTTCAAGCTCTCCTACTTTTACTGAAGACAGCCTTAACATACACCACGGCGTAACAACCACCCCTTTATACACCCCCGTACCTTTTAATTTGCGCACCGCCAATGGCTATGAGGATGCCTTGTGTGAATCAAATATAGTTTCATTATATCATTTAATCTTCCCATCTACTAAGAGGGCACTCCCTAAGTGTGTTTTCCCCTTTTACGGACTGAGATGAATGTAAATTAGACACACAGGATTCAGAGGGTTTAATTTTCAGATTGTTAATGATGCCCTTTGATGATGTACAGTATTCAAATGGATTTGACGTACACATTTAATTAGGTCAAATATACTGTATATGATTAGAGTCCAAATAGAGATAAACTTCTCACTTGACAAAAATAAATCGCATTTTATTCAGTTTTATAATTTTGTAACTTTTTAGCATTGATATTAATTGTACAGAGCAATACCATAAGAAAAGTGATAAGAGGATTCCAAACGTCTTATTACTATCAATCAAATTTAAAGAAATCATGTAATGCATTTAACGCTTGCATTGCTTAGATTGAACGCACTTTTTTTCTTTTCTTGTGCTTGCATATTTAGAGTTTAAATCCTAATTAAATAATGAGAATCTTATAATATCCGAATTTTATGATGTAACCATTGTAAAATATATCCATATCCCTTTTTTCCATTCATGTGCAGAACATCATGAACTCATACGTTATGTTGTTAGATTGCTTATGTAATTTAAAAATATCTTCATTTATTTTTGTATAATGTAAAGATTTCTGCTGTTTTTATGGATTGTGAAATGATTTGGAGGCTTGGATTAAACAATATTACTATAAAATCATTTGAGGTGGATGTCTTCATTTGAATTAGGTAAAAAAAGAACCAATTTGTATGAGAACAATTTACAACCATCTGCTTCAAATGCAGTTAAAATTCTGGTTCTAATTAAATTAATTGTTGTCAATATAAGATGTATAATGTTGGTTAGGATTATTTAATAATAATAGTAAAAACACATCAACAGAAAAGGAACATTTAATAAAATAACTACTTTCGTAATTTTGGAGCTTTAAACTTGTTTACTACTTCTCATATTTATAAGAGCAGTTAATGGTTTGAAAATCTGAATTAAACAAACACAAGATTCGAAGGTTTTTTTTTCTATTCTTATGTACAAAAGAGAGAAATGAAAGAAAAGGATAGACATTGAATGGCTAGAAATGTATGAATGAATCTAGATTGAAGAAAAAAAATCATTATGTTCTTCAGAATTCTTACAATATGAGAGCGGAAATGTAGGATTAACGTAGTAACTTTAATGGAACCAATTTTCTCCTTGTGAGGGGAATGTAACCATGATATCGTATTTTACTAGGCAAGAACGTGTGCAATAGACATATAAAAATTGTATCAGGGAAAATTAAAAACAGTTGAAGCTAGACGCATTGCGAAAATGGCGAAACCAAATGCTCCTTAGAAAGATCAAATTCGGATGCATTAATGATCGCTATCTATAAATGGAGTCATCTGTAAAGTAACACTGTACCTTTCCGGGAGTTTGGTTCTTTGAATGAAGAAAAATGCTAATGCAATATGTATGATAAAATCAAAATCTATGTATTAATACGACAAAAGAAAGTCTTAAAAGATATTCATTCAAAATTGGGTAAAATATACTATCCTTATTTAAGATGGTACATTAATAGAATTATTTTTAATTGGATACCCATGATCTGTACAATTAATGTAAAACGTATTGCAATCATTACGTAAGCATCTTTAATGTGAGGCTAGACTATCGCCTCGTTGTGTGTAATTTAGGATTACATTTCCATAAGCAGAAGTTTTGATGTTTCTTATCCAGAATAAGACTTTCATTATGTGAAACTGAAAGTGATTTCTTCTCTAAAAAATGTTTAATAAAATTCTGATTTTCTTTCTCAATTTAATAACTAAAAATTTCGCTGAAATCCTGACACTATTAGTCTCAAAACTTAAATAATTTCGAAAAAATTTACAAATAGGAAAAAATCTATTTTCAAACCAAAATTCTTAATACAATCTTTGACAATTAAGTTCGGTGAATAGTTCAGTAAAATTAACGTAGTTGAAATATTAACGAAAGTTACCTTAGTGTCCTTTTTGAAATAGTCACCTCCCATAACTATGCACCTCTGAGATATGCTATACAAGTTCTGGAATCTTTGCAAGAAGTCTTCTTTAGGGATGGGGTTCAAAAGCCTCGTCACGCTTCGTTGGATGTTAGGAATATCATCAATATCGATCACACGTTTTCCTCCCCCACCCTAAAATCTGGGTAACGATTTGTCGCACGGATTCACGGTTAATATAAGTTCTTCAGCTATCATGCGCACAGTTGATTGACGATCTTTAATGGTTAATCACCTCACTCAATATTTTCGTCACTGATGGAGATCGACAGTCTTCCACTTCGGGAGCTGTCCGAAACACTTTCCCGCCCTTCTCGAAACCGGGCGAACAACACGTACACTCACTTAAAGGACAGTGCTTAATCTTCATAAACACGTACCAGCATCGCATAAGTTTCTTTTGGTGTCATGTCAAGCTTAAAACAAAACTTTAAATTGATCTTTTGATCATTCATTTTCCTGATTTTAGTCAAGAACCAACGTACTGAACAAGCACTCTCCAAAACAAGTCTTACACGGAACACAAACGAGTCTTAATCTGAACAATGGTTTTGGGGCAGATGGTCAACACCTGCCACTATGAATGTGCAGCGTTTTGCTTCACCTGTGTAGCCAAATCGTCCATTCTGATTTCATTCACCGAACTTTATTGTCAAAGGTTGTATATCTGCATACGTGACAAGAATTATGATCAATACCATTGTGTTAAAATGAATGAAGTTAAATATATTTGCTAGACTTTTTCTCTGGATGTCTATATGTGTTTGTGTACGTATATAAGCGAAACCAATTTTCTCTATTAAAATTTCTTTGATGAATTTCCTGATAAAAGTTACTATGCTATTATTTTTAATGCAGCTGATTTTACTGTATCAAACAAATATATTTAAAATCAATTCTCATTCTGAAATTACTGTTTTTCTTCTGTTTTACTTTTTGTGATCTGTAAAATAATACCGATAAAGTAAATAACTGAAGTTAAAGATAAAATAAATTTATATATTTTTAACGAAAAAAAGAATAAAAAATATTTGACCAAATCTTTTTTCAGCAGTATCCTATAAAATAAAACCTTAAAGGAACCTAATTTTGAAAGTAAATAACATGCTTAGGCATTACTGATACTAATGAGATTAAAAAGTTATAATTATATAGACGTTGTATTAGAAAGACATGTTGTGTTCTTATATCATTGAAATAATATTTTGCCAATATTAAATTTAAATGTATTGAAATTTGATACATTGCGTTGCGTTATGTTTCGACAAGAGTAAAATCCACTTATGATAATGCAACAATATTAAAAAAAAACTGCTTCAAACCATTGTAGACTCTTACTTTTATATGTATTGATTTCCAAAAAGTTAAAAAAAAAAAAAAACTTCCGTTGAGGAAATATTGATGTTTCTAATACTCTGAGCATATTGATAATACTTGAAATAAGATTTTTTTACCACAGAAATACAACTGTGTATTAACATTCTTTTTTTCATATCTCAAATGAAGGTAAAAATATTTTAAAAGCAATATTCCTAAGGTTTTGTTAGTCAAAGCAAGCTTGACAGACTAGTAAAAAAATCTTTGGGAAGTATTTTTTTATGAGTTATATTTTTTGAAATATCGCTGTTTTTGCAAAAACTACTTCAATTAAAGGTATTAAAATGCCGTTGTACTTGAAATGGATTTTGAGATATAATCATTATTTTGTAAGAGAAAAAAAAATGTTTAGGCATAACTAAAAGTTTTGTCCTGCACTAAATAGGGTGTCAGAATTAAAACTTACAATACAAATAATCTAAGTTACTATTTTTAAAAGGAATTCAAAATTCATTAAGAAATGCGTAAACCAATTAAAAATCTCTTTAATTGGTTTACGAATGTAAAGTAATAAAGAATAATAAAAAAAAGAGTAATAAAGTTTTTGTAATAAAGAAATATAAATAGCTATATAAAATTCTAAAAAGCTATTTGATAAAAGTAGTATAACAAACCTATTATAACTTGATGAAGTACGATTAAAACATGAAAAAAAAAACTGAGATTCAGTTTTTATCCTAAGCTTACAACTGAATCAGTTAATTCTAAAAACATACATAATAGAATGTTTCATTCCTCCAAATTTCATACAGCTAAAATTTTAAAATTAATTATATCTACCATTAAAAATTGCGTATGCGGACAACATTATATATCAAACCATGAACAACCTGATATAACCTTTGAACGGCTGACCATTTGAGAAAAATATTTAAAAACATAGTGATATTAAATAAAAAAGTAAACAAAAAAAGTCTCCAGAGTGAAAAAATATCGAAGAATTCTCATATAATATAAGAGCGCTCTTTAAAAAAAAAAAGTTTTATTTTTTAATCTTAAGCTCTAACAAATCACTCTTTTCGTAAGTTTATTTTATAATTTGATAGAATCTTCAGCATTGAGGAGCTCAGGCATTCTCTGTAAGAGGAATGCCTCACTTAGTTTCTTATTTTCTCAGTCTTAACATGTACTACGTTAAATTTAATGGATATTGCTCTCTGTGATCGGCATTCTTAATCACACTCTATCCATTCGATTGAGCTTACACAATCTCAATTTACTATTGACTTTTATAACTTGATTTGTGGCGTCCACTCTATATCAACAGAGAGAATGTTTGCTTTGTAAAGCACCTTCTTGTGGGTGTCCTTGTTCTCCCTTGTGGCCACGGTAACCAAGTGGTATAGATATCGGACCGTGGCTTGCCTTGTCACGAGTTCGAGCCCAGTATTACTAAAGACCCGCCGTGTAGGGCAACGATGCACGTTAAATCTGTCGAGAGCTAAAACGTCCTCCCGTGGATGTGGTGTGGTAGTTAGGAGAGGGGGTGCCAGCTCAGGTTTCGTCCACGTCACTTGACCATGGTTCAAAATTACGTGGTTCGTCGCCAAAAGCCCTCGTGCAGCTGAACAGTGCGATGTTAATATTTCAATCAATCAATCAATCAACCCTGTTCTCCCTTATCTACATGACCTGTTTCTGTAGGGAATAAAGAAGAATCACGCAAATAATTCATCTTAATATATGTTTATCAAGATCTTAACTTAATCACAATGCACAACAATAATAATATTCAAAGTAAGCAGATCTGGAATGAGAAGACGCAACTCGTATTACCAAATAATCGCGTAATTGAGCACTATATCTAACTTAACCGCTTAATTCTTATCTCACTAATGCACGCACTCTTTCCTTATAGTAGCGTTTCTCAAACTGTGGGGCGCACCCCCCTTGGGGGCGTGATGACCTTAAAAGGGGGGCGCGAGCATATCAAAATGTCAAAAATAAAGTTACTGAAAGGAAGAAAAACACAAAATACATTCTGACATAATTAAAAAGTAAAATACACTTTTACATTTATATAATATACTTATAAATGCCCCCTCAAGTTCTACAGACTGCCTCACCGTGGCGAGAAGGTGCCACTGGACGGAGTGGGCGAAGTATGTCGGGAGTGAATTCTCCTGATAGGGCCACCCAAGTCGTGAAGGCCACTCCACTTTGTCCAGCTAAAGTCTGTAGGCTCTGGAGCTAAATCAGTCTTCTGCCGCAGATGCTGCAGGTCTCTGACCATAGAAGCTGCTTCTTACCCCATCCATGAATCCTTGGCCACATTTTATCTTGTTTGGGGCTTACCAGGCAGGGATTGGTTCAAGATCCCTTATTGGTTTTGGACTTCCTCAGGGAGAATGGATTCATGGACCTGATCTAGCCTCTGCTGATTTCGGGGATGAGAAACAACAACAGCACTTATAAATGCATCTGTACTGCATAATGTATTTGATAATTAATTTATCAATACTATGTTAAGAACAAGATTAGTAATTACTAGTAACTCCCATGGGTTTGTCATATACAAAATTATACACGAAATTTAATACTTATAATAATAATTTGTACGGTTTATAATAAAATTCATATTGTAGCTTAGCATGTAGCTTTTAGTACGTTAATTTTGAAATCAATACATTGTTATTGTATGTAGGGGGGAGCGTTGAAAGTTATGATTGAAAATTGAGTCGCAAGTATTGAAAGTTTGAGAAGCACTGCCTTAGAGTTTAATCAAAAGTGTTTACCGCTATATCCTAAGTAAGCAGCTACCTTGTTTGTCCTAACTGACGTAGCTTCAATATGTTTCTGATCCTTGTGGTCACGGATCCACCTTTAACTTGATTATACAGGAACCGATAGGTTAAATCTTGGACTTGGTATTTCCTCTAACGTTTACTCAATCACTTCTAAGCATAGACATAGACCTCGCATAGCCACACGCAATTGCTAAACTTCGACTACATACAAGATTCCTAATTTGCATACACACGTTCTTCTTCTCAAGTTGGTTGGAAATAATTGCCATTTCGGCAACAAAGAAACCCAAGAGGACTGTTAAAAGGAAACCCGATGAAAGCTCCGTCACATGCTTAAATCCTAAAATTTTCCTATTCTAGCTTGTCTAAGTTTTAGTACTCTTATCTTTCTCAATTTAAAAGAATAAGCATATGAAATATGAATGTAACGTATAAATATAGTGCGTTGCCGAATTTGACCGAGAAATTCAGAGGGTTGATAGTAGGCAGCATTGGGACGGCAAACCACCGTAGAACATCGGGTCGCAAAACACGTTGGGTCGGTGAAAATCAAGATTATCGTAGCAGTCGGGAGGACGATGAGACAGACTAGGAGAGTGGCCAAACCAATGCGGGGATTTGGAGCGCCGTGGTAGGGTTGATGAAAAATGCACGTATGCAAATGTTCTTCTTCTCCCGTGGCCCATACACGATAGTACACCAGCACATTTTTTTGATTACGAGGCGTAACCATCTCCATGCTACATATCCCGGAAGGTGGATTGGACATGGTGGAGCATGGTGGCCCTCCACATTCCCCGGAACTCAATCTCGTGAATTTATTTTCCTGGGGCCACCTGAAATCTCTTGTGTAACAGACGTTGGTGACTACAGGAGCGGATCTCACGAAGGAATCATCATTGCTTCAACTAACATCGCCAACACATCGAATTTGTTTTGAAGCACCCAACTCCTTATTCGATCGGTGTCGGTTGTGCTATGACCTATTTCGAACAGTTTCTGTGACAATCCCTTGTTGCATTTCTGATATAGAGCTGTGATGTCTTGTTCGTATTATAAGCATGTTTTATGTCTAATAAATGTATTTCTTACCACTTATTGCCCGTTTCATTCTATTCCATACCATCCATTTCATAGAAGTTCTGCAAATCGCGGTTTGTGACCCCTTATTCTATAATGACTTTTCATCCCAATGTTGCCTACTATTACCCCTCTGAATATGTCGGTCGAGCTCAGAATCATCCTGTATAATGCTAAATATGAATGTAAATTATGCATAATATAACGTATGGATGTGTATAACGCTAGATATGAATGTAAATTATGTATAATGTAATGTATGGATGTGTATAACGCTAGATATGAATGCAAATTATGTATAATATAACGTATGGATTTGTATAACACTAGATATGAATGCAAATTATGTATAATGTAATGTATGGATGTGTATAACGCTAGATGTGAATGTAAATTATGAATAATGTAATGTATGGATGTGTATAACGCTAAATATGAATGTAAATTAAGTATAATATAATGTATGGATGTGTATAACGTTAGATATGAATGTAAATTATGTATAATGGAATGTAAAATGTATGCATAACGTTATTTATGATTGTAACATATATGTAATATTATATTTGAATGCTATATTTTGTATAGTTTTATCATATATTTAAAATTTAACAAATATGAATTATATTGCAGAAAGATAATTTTTCTGAATGCATTATAATTCAAAACCAAGAAATCATTCCAATTTAGATTAGTGACAGCATACGACTAGTTATAACTTTATTTAACTATCTGAGTGACAGCAATTAAAATGTATTTCCGTCGTTTACGATTCATTTAATGGGTAAAAATAGCAGTTCAAAAATCTAAATTACTTATGCTACATAAAGAGTGTTTAATGTATAAAACCATATTTTTGAATTCCTGAATTACAAATTAAAGGCGATAAAATTATTTTAGACACATATCCATATTGCAATGCTTTTTATAATGTAAATTGCATAAATTTTTGCTAAATATGCTGGATATTATTAAAATATAACAAGCTGAAAAAATAATAAATACTACTATAATTCGTACTTAATTAATCTGTTGTTGTGATCAGTTGCTTTCTGATATATTTTCAACAATCCAGGCTATTTATTAAAATATTACAAGCTAAGGATACACCAAAAAAAAAGAAACATTGCATGAAGTATTCTTAGCTATTAGCGTAATTTTTCTCAGTTTTTAATTACATATGTAAAGTATTGTAACTTAAGATTAACATCAATAACTAACTATAATATAACCAAAAAAAATTGATTATATAAACAAAGGAATACAGTGTATTTAAAAATTTAAGGTAATCTCTTAGTTCCACGAATTTCTATTTGCTCCATTTTCAATTTATTTCTAATACTCAGAATTTAATTTTAAATTGACATGTTTTTTCTACTTAATGTACATTCACACCCTGATGGCTTATAAAATAGTATTTCAAAATCTCCTCAGTAAAACCCATATTTCTTAATGGTAATCATTTATTTCTATTGTAAGCATTGAATATTTGTATATGAAAACTGATTAATATGAAATATGCAAACATTTAACACCATCTTGTTTGCGGAAATTCTATATTAATATTTAATTAATGTTTCCACATACAAGCGAATTAATATCAATCACAATACAGGAATTTAATAATAAATAATATAATTTTCTTCTAGGAATTAACGAATAAAAGTTATAAAGAAGTATACATTTTGAAATATCAATGTTTTTTTTTGTTTTTGTTTTTGTTTAATTCTGCAGCGAAGGTTTTAGTAATAAATTTTGAAATAAAAGATTGTATTTTAAATTCCTACAAATAAAAACAGGCATATAAATTTTTATGTATTATTGTTATTGTATTTTTGAACCATTACTTAATTCTTATTTTGAAACCATATATGTGATCAAAACGTTCCTTTAAGGTATCCGACTACGTTCGGAACCGTGATTTTAAAAAAGCGCATAAATGGATAATTTTCATGATATTTAGTGTCTCTTAGATTAGAATACATGTATAAAAATGTTTTAAGGACATTTTGGTAAAAACAGTTATTTAAATACAATATTTTGGCAAAAAATTAACTTAGAATAATCTATTTTCAAAATGTTCTCCTTTTATAAAAAATGATTCTAAAATAATATTTTGCTTATATAAAGTAAAGACTTCTTTAGAGAGTCTGAATTAGGATTTTTGAAAAAGCGTATAAATGGATAATATAATAATATGGATATATTTAGTGTCACTTAGAGTAGAAAATGTTACATAAAATTAGTTCAAAAATAGTAATACAGTTAAAAAAAAAAATACAATATTTTGACAAAAAATGAACATAGAATTACCCATTTTCAAAATATTCTCCTTTTATGAAAAATGCTTTTATTATAATAATATTTTGCCTGAATATAGCTCAGACCTCTGTACAGAGGCTCAACAAGAAATTTTGAAATATGTAACTTAGAAGTGGGTTTATCCATGTTTTACGACAACAGAGGGGAGAAATTTTAAGAAAAAAATGCCGATAATTATATATATTTCAATGGGTTGTAACTCTGAAAATAAAGTGAATTTTTCAAAAATTATAGCTGAGCCTCTTTACAAAGGTATGTCCTATATACAGGCAAAATATTATTATAATAGAAGCATTTTTCACAAAAGGAGACCATTTTAAAAAAGGTTATTCCAAGTTAATTTTTTGCCGAATTATTGTATTTAAATTTTTTTTTGTCAAAATGTCCTTAAAACAATTTTATACATGTATTCTAAGTGACACTAAATATCATGAAAATTATCCATTTATGCGCTTTTTTAAAATCATGGTTCCCAACGTAAACGTATACCTTAACTAACCTTAACAAACAATTTAAATATTTCCGAAGCAATTTTTTTTTTAAAATCGTAAATTATTACAGATATTTTTTTTGCGTATAATGATTTTACAGTACGTAAGAAATTCCAACTATCTTTCAGCCAGTATCATGTTTTCCATGACATATAAAATATTAAAGTATTCACAGTTAAAAAAATGTCTTGTGCAATCTTTCAATAACTCGACTATCAAGGATTTAATTTTAATATCGGTATGCTTATTCCTCATGATTATTTATGGACTGGTGTCCATAAATAGGAATAAGTCATAGTCGAAAGCGCTTAGCTGACCCACGGAATTAGAATTCCAATTAATCCTGTGAGATTACAGCTGCTAAGCAGATTCTTAGTAGTCTTGAACCTAATTCCGGCTTATTTCACGCTTCGTATCTTATAGCTAGACTCAAGTCCAATGAATTGTTTATGAATCTGATCTATTCCCAGTAATCTATTTCGGGTCTTCCATCTATCATTCGATTCACCCCAGTTGCCGAGTGAGCTTCCGTTGGGAATGGAATATTATACCTTTAGTCATTGAATAGTTGCACTTAAATAAACGAGACTTGTGCACATAATTCTGCTCTTTCGTTGTAAAACTTATTCATTTTAAAATATCGTTGGTTTTGAGTTTTTTTTTAATTTTTTTTTTATTTATTTATTTTGAAGTAAGATGTGGTATGTAAACTTGGCAAAGTTTATGTATATAAAAAGAAGTTTTCACTGAAAAAAAAACTTAACAGAAATATTTACCATTAGAAAAAATTTGAAAAAAAAAATTATCCTTATTATTCTAAATATCTATTGGGGAGATTAGCAAATTCTTATTTTGAAACAATTATTTTCATTTGGATTACAATGTTTTTTTAAAATTCAAATACTTGTATTTCAAATGCAATTTACTATTGAAATCAATCTTGAAGATAAATATATTTTTAATTAAATTTTTATTATAATGCTGTATGAATCAGATATAGGATTCTTCTTATTTTCGAAAAAATATGTTTAAGAATTCGCCATGAAGTTTTGTTCAGGAAAAAGGTGTACTGCAAATTTGACATTTTTTTTCATTCTACTATTATTGATAAATTTTCAAAATTCATGCGTGAGATCATTTACTTTGTTTAAAATTTTAGGAATTTTATAAGAATATTTTTTTTAAATCTGAAGTCACACGTGTATATTTATATCTGCGTAAAACGGCGTGAAACATTGTGGATTTATTATTATAAATTAGTTTGTGTAAATATTAAATTAATTTATTTGCTCACTCCATATGAAAATCTTTAGTCAGAGTTAAATTTTATACTGTTAAGATGAACCAAGAAAAAATGAAAGATTCCAACACTTAGTCATTCATTTCCTTTACTTCCTTAACCATGTATTACTTCCTTAACTTACTTTCCTTAACCATGTATAATGATATCAATATAATTCATTTCAATTGGCAATATCTCATCCAAGAGAAAATTCATTAAATTTAAACTGAATGGATAAATTATTCTAATATCTCTTTAAGTTAAGTTAAAGTTAAGATTTCTTTATGAAAAGGTTACTTTTAATTATCTTAACAAGAAAAGAAATAAATTTTAAAATTATTGAAATTCAAAAATAGCTTCTTATAATACCTCTTAATGGGGAAGTGAGAATTATTTATGTAATTTCAGTAATTTGTCATACTGTTTGCCAAAGCAACACTCTAACATAGCTACTTAAATTAAAAAAATATAAACAAATATTTAATTTAAAAAGACACCATTTAAATATTCTAAAATTAAATTTATGGTTGTATTATTTTTTAGTATTTTTGTTGTTTTCTTTTTTTCTATATCCTTCTGGCTCTAGCAATATTCTGCATATTAAAGCTAAGTTCGACGTCGCGCAGACAACACAAAAATCACCTTCATGAAAATATTGTAAACATTCAAATCAAGATATAATAATTATAAAATTATAACCTTTAAAACCGGAAATTTCTTAAAGAAACTATAAATTATCTTTAAAATAAAATAAAAATATCAAAATCTTTCTCATTTATTTCTCTTAATATTTCTTTCATTCTTTTTATTTCCCTTTGTATTTGCTTAATCGAGAGGAAATAGATGCAATTCTTTGTATGTTCTGCAGTTTTAACGAACTCCGTGTTAATTGTTTTTCAGGCAATAGCGTATTTAGCAATGAAGGAAAGCCGAATTGTGAGTAATCAAAAGTAAAAAAAAAAAACCTGAAATTACAAGGAGAGGGCACGACTAAGGAAATTCATTTGGGGATGAGACTTTGTGCAATAGTAGTTCCTTTAGGGTGTTCAACCCTCAATGTAATTCAGCGGAATGGCCAGTCAATTCAGAGAAAATAGCCTTCGAAACTCATGCTTAGCTTTTATACTAGGTTTTGATCTCTACCAGCGACACAATGGCATGGTTGAGAAAGTAACTGTTTACTATGTGATCAGCCTCGGTTCGAGTTGCTCGATCGCTTTTTCAATTTAATTTTTAAAAATTCATTTAAATATATTTACATTTAAATAAATTTATTTAAAAAAGGTTTATTAAATATTAAATGATATTTTAGATAATTATTTTCTATTTTAAAAAGTAAAATAATTACTATAATTATATAAATATTTATATTTTATAAATATAATTATTAATAAAAAAATTTATTATAAAAATATATTATAATTGGTTGGCAATCGGTATATATTTTGATTTGTTTTAATTTTTAATTTCATTTTTTTACAGTTAAATAAATTTATTTAAAAAAGACATTAAATTTATTTAGACATTAAAAGATTTAATTTAATTACTTTATTATTATATAATAATATATAATAAAGTTATGTATTAATTTAACACAGTGGCGCGACAGCCCGTGAGGGCCAAGGCCTACTGTGCCCAACTCAGTACACGCGCCCTTGGGCCCTGCGGTGCATGAGCTGATGTTCCGGTCAGGAGGCCAGCCTGACGCGAGACCTCCAGTGTTAAATTCCCAAACAAGCTTGGTACTCATTTTATCGACCCACTGAAAGGATGAAAGGCTGAGTCAACCTTTCCCAGCCCGGGGTTTGAGCCTCGGACCTGTGGTACGGAAGCGCGATGTTCTAACCATTCAGCCTCTGGGCTTCACAAAGATACATATTACTTCCATTATATTAATTATACAATAATTTTTATAAATAATTTTTATAAATAATTATTATAATATATTTTATGTATTTTTTTTAATATTTTATAAAATATTTTATTTATAATATATTCTATTTCATATTATAAGACTATCTGTAAGAAATTCTTAAATAAAATATAATTTAATATTTGTTATGGTGTATTTTTATAATAAATATTATTTATTAATAATTATATTTATGTGATATAAATATTTATATAATAACAGCAATTATTTTACTTTTTAAAATACAAAATATAACTATTTAAAATACAATTTAATATTTATAATAAACCTTTTTTAAATAAATTTATTTAATTGTAAAAATAATTAAATGAATTTAAAAATTAAAATGAAAAAATGAATCGCTTGACTCGAACCGAGGCCAACCGCGTAGTAAACTGTTACTTTACCAACCACGCCGTTGCGTCGCTGGTAGAGAATAAAACTTTATTGTATAAAGGCTAAGCACGAATTTCGAATATTATTTTCTGCTGATTGACTAGTCATTCGGCGAAATTACATTAAGGGTTGAGCACCCTAAAGGAGTACTACTATTGCACAAAGTCTCGTCCCCTGAATTAATTTCATTAGTCGTCCCCTCCACTTGTTAGGAATGTTTTCCCCCTTTTTAAGCGACTGTGACTCCGCATTATTATAGGGAGTATCAATTATGCATGATTAGGAACAGGTATTTATTCGTTCTTATTCCTATATGAGGACTTGGGATACCAAAATATGTAATATTCATTAATTAACCTTCCAAGCGGTCTGCACCTAAAATCCTGCCATTCTAGAGATGCTTCGAAAATGCACCGCACGTATTTCTTGCTTTCAAGTAAGATTCTTAAAAGGCTTTTGAGAATCTTACTTGAAGGCAAAAAAGAGCATCTCTAGAATGGCAGGATTTTACGTGCAGACCGCTTGGAGGGTTAAAAACATAGGTTCAGAAACACAAGGAGAATTTTTCTCTAATACGCTAGAATCACCATCTGATTGTTATGTCGTTCAATTTGCTTAAGAAAGCTAGCTGCAAGTACGGAGGTTACATTGTAAGATAAAAGATGTAATTAAGGAATGGTGCATAAAAATGTTTCATGGAAGATTATTAATAAAGTTGATTTAATTAAGGTTGGTTATTAAAAATTTTTGAATACATTTTACTCCATCATTAGAAGTTATGTACCATGTGATATCTTAACAATTATAGGTATTAGCTACTAATATACAAGGTCTAAACATTTTTACATAATTGTGTGACAGTAATAAGAAGTTTGAACAAATTTGAGCAAAGGCTCCTACATTTCAACAAACTTGGACATCGACTCTATTTAAAACAAAAGCCCAGAAATCACCTCAAATAACACTATTAAAATATGTAATATTGAAACACAGAAAGTAATTATTCGTAAATGATAAAATCAAATGATACTTGGTACGATTAATTTATATTTTTCTATTATATTATAAAGTTTGAAAGAAATTACTGTGAAGGGGCTATTTTAAAACATTTTTAATACTAAATAATTTTTTTAAAAAATTAAAGTGTATATTTTAAGTGTCCCTGAATTAGTAACTTTTAACATACAAGCCTTGGAAATTTTTTTCCAATTTAATATCAATGATGATGCATATAAAAACTTAGTTTTAAATCAATTTCAAACTTCAGTTTAGTTGAATTTTTCAACAGCATGTCATAAAAAAAAGAGATTGACTTTGAAGTTCAATAATTAAATAAATATATTCTAGATTAAGTGTCGAGATTATACATAATTCTATCATCTAAACACTTCACATTAATTTCTAGAGAAATGTGTCGATTATAACCAAATCAACTTCATATATACTTTTCAATTTATCCAAAAATATTTCAGATGGGTGTCTTCATATGTACATTGTTTTAAAATATATACTACAACGTTGACTCTAGCTATATTTATTTTAAATTTCATATGTTTTAAGATATAAAAACAAAAGGAAAAATGTTTAAAAAATATCTAAAGTACTTAAAAAGAATGTAATATATATGTAAATGATTTTTAATTGAAATAAACTACAAAAAATTAGATATTAAAGATGAGTAGAAAGAATTGAAATGCAATGTTTTACTATTCATAAACCTCGTGGAATATCATACACTAATTGTTTATCAATGCTCGTATATTTTTAAAGAAATTTTAAAAAAATTACGAAAAAATAAAGAGACATATATTAAAAAAGAGACATTATACAGTAAGGAAAGGCTAGTAGAAAACAACTTGTTAAAATATATCTTGAACCTACGTGATTTTCCTGCACCAAAAATGCATGGAGATTTATTTTTTGGTTTACATTATCTTTTTCTAAAAAGCAGAACAGCTAGTTAAGCATTTGACTATGTTCTATACATCTTATTAAAATCAATTATTTATTAGAATTTTTTTCTTAATATTCCCCTTACATGATGCTGTAATTAATGCATGTTATTAGGATGCTCATTTATTCTTGGTAACCAATATTTTTTTTTTTATTGGAATTTTTTTGTGATACAAAATAAATATTAATTATACCCAAACTTACTAATTTTTTTAATACATGCAATGCAATAAAGACTGGATTTCTTTCAAGTTGAGTTTATATATATATAATATACATATATATTAATATTTCTGTCGGTAAAGAAAGCTAAATATTAGTAAAGCCTGATGATATGTAATCTTATAATCACTGGTTGTAATGTTAGAAGTAAGTGTTAGTCACGTTTATTACATACAGCAAACGCATTTTATTTGGTAGTTCACATATAGCTATGATTTTTTTCTTATTTATATTTTTTATGAATTAAAAATATATTCATTTTTTAGGACCAATAAAGCTCCGAAAATGAAATATATAAATTAATACTTAAAAGTATGAAGCTAGTGTGTATGTTTAAATTAATTTTAAATTTTCATTTGAATATTAAGTTGTAGATCTGAATGAAGTATCTTCAATCAAAATTTGAACATTTCAAAACTGTTTTGAAATCATTGGATGTAAATAAATTATCAAAATATAATGTATTTAAAAAATAATTATTACGTTTAATAAAATTTTTTAAAAAATCTTTGATGTTTCAAAATGTCAAAGAATCGAAAGTAAGTGGTTAGTTTTTAAGATAGAAATATAATATTTTTAAACATAAACGAAATACAAAAAGATAACAATCTTTGTTGGAAAAAAGAATTTTTTTGTATATATATACGTTCTCGAGAGAGAGAGAGAGAGAGACTATCAAATAAAATTACAAAGCACATTAAATTACTAACATACTGAGTTAAATACTTCTGTTTATAACAGTGTCTTTCCAATATACCTTCAATCATTTTGAAGCCATAATAATTGCAAAGCTTAAATTTATCAAATTTTCATGGTTGAGATTATCAGAAGAGTAATAAAAACATAGTTTAATGGATTTTTAAATACTACTAATTTAATATATATAAAAATGATATTATAATTTTAATTTCTGTATGCATGTATTCAAAGTATACACAAACGTATTACTTATAAAATCAAACATTTATTACAGTTTCATTGATTGAATTCTGAGCTTAAAGGATTGCTTGATAATCTGAAATTATAGTCTAAAACTACGTTTTAGTCTTTATGATTTTGTATATTCAGACATTCAAGAGAAACTTAAATATCTACCAAGATATATTTTTATTTTAAAAGGAACGAAAAGCATAAATTACTAAAATTACCCTGTTTGATAATATAATTTTTCAGTCTAGAATTTCAGGAAATATTTTTACTTTGAAGTATGGTTTTTCTAATGAAATATTTAGCACATATATATATATATCAATATATATATAAGAATCTGAATAATAAAAGTGATATTGCAAACATTTTATCTACTTATATTTCCAGGAATTAAATATAACTTTTTCTGTGCTTCAACACATGTTCTACTATAGGCATAAATCAGATTGTTTTGCTGTTTCAAAAATTCCTTATCATTACTTTACTTGTTGCAATCACCAAAATTGACTACATTTTCTGGTGCTCATAATTATATACGATCACAAACTAGGGTTAATTATCGTGAAATGTAATTTTTCAGCATTTAAAAAAAATTTCAATTGAATGCTCTTCAAAAAGCTGAATTTTAAACTTATGTTTTAAAAATTAGTTTATTAGAAAAAAAAATTATAACATGAAATTTTCAAAGCACAAAGCAATTTTTCGATAGTGCCTACTGTCAAATCTCATTATTTTGAATTTAAATAAAGTCAATCTATTATCCCTCATCCTCTCCTCTAGTTTCTTTTCTAATTATAAGTTAAGTAGAAATCGTGAAAAATATTTTTAAATACAATTTGATTGAATGTTACAGAATCAATAATAGTAAGCTGAAATTGAAGTGTTAATATTAAATTTCGTAGAAAACAAAATACGAAAAATAACTAAACCTTGTATATAAGAGATTACAACTTGTATGTACTTAATACACTATATGTATCAGAATTTTAAGGCTAAAGTACCTGATAATGTTTTTTTCTAAATACTTTATTCCCAGTAGATCAAATATATTCAAAACTGTGCTGTTTATAAAAAATGTAAAAGTTGTTACTTTTTGATCAAACTGGTTATAATATTATAAGGTTAATCAAATTAAAATCCGATTAATTTGTGTATTATCGATCTACTCAATTTGTTTCTTTAAGTTTAAAGATGTAGAAACATGAAGAATACAATTTTATGAATGTTTCTAAACATTTCTTTGTGTTAGAAAAAATGATTATTTAGGTATTACCTTTTCGTTTTATTAACAAATATAAAATTTCAGATCCAAAATACGTTAACGAAATCACTAAATGAATGTTGAACTCAGTTATGGAATTTGAATAATACCATGTATCAACAACTACTTAGGTCTGAAATCAACGAATGGATATCTATCTCTCTAATATTTGTTGAATAGTTTCGAAAATGTACGTAAATGCCGATGAAGTACGTAACCAACCATAATAAGCATACTTTTCAAATAATTAGATCATAATATTGCTATTTCCCTTTCTAAATTCAATAATATTAATGAATTACACTTTTCAACTGTGCCTATTCAGGCTTTTACAATACTGATTAGTTGATTCAAGGGTTAGTTTTGAATTTCGAAATATTGAAATAGTGTGCACATTTCCGTTAAACTGCGTTAAAATTTAATGTATCATTCAGAAATATCTAAAACACCTTCTAAGCCATCAGTTATTTTACAAATAACTGACATTGTTCATAGGATGTGTGTAATCCTCCTGTGGACTAAACATTATATGGAATTGGATTTATTATGGGAATTGGCTTTAGTTGGTTCTGAATATAGTTTTCTATCTTTACGTCTGGGTATGGAAATTTCTTTCTTTCTTTTCTTCTGTGTAAGGAAGATCATTTGTGGGCTAATAGCAGTGCAAACTTGCAATATTGTTGAATCAATATTCAATCATAATCTTCATCAACCCTTCCTCCGTACAAATAACAATGCATTGAACAAAATAATAATACACTTTGAGACGCTAGAGCTGTAATAGAACTGTAACTTATTGAGTGCCACCAGCATATATATACGTATCGCTCTACAAATGCGTTAAATATCCCGGTCGTATATATACGTTTTTCCAAAATACGATAGTTCTGTGCCCTGCTACACATAAAATTATTACGAAGGCTTTGGAATGTAATAAAAGGATCTTGATAGAGTTTGCAAAGGATTTACTCATATCAGAGGATTTCCAAATTTATTCCTTTTCTTCGCACCACCACCCCTTCCAATACTTCACATTCACGTACCTTCATGTACAACGGAAGCATTGGGGAGTGAATCGCGTAAAAATTTAATCGTCAGTGATGTGGTTCTTTGTAAAACATACAAATTTTCAAGATAAGTGTTAATTTGTGTATATAATTTTATTTGACAAGCCCATGGGGCACTGGTAATTGTTAAATTTATTCTTAACTTAGTATTGTTAAATCAATTATATATAAAATACATTGTGTAGTACTGATACATTTATAAGTGTATTATATCTGTGCAAATGCTAATTACTAATAATATAAGTGTATTATAAGTTACTTATAATATAAGTGTATTATAGCTGTGTAAATATGCTAATCACGCCCTCCACGGGAGTGCGCCCCACAGTTTGAGAAACGCTGGCTTATAGAGATTACTCTATCAATAACAGTAAGTTGATAGAAGTGGAAAACGAAACTAAATCTCTACACTTAATGACAAAATTAGATCCATATAAAAACTCTGGAAAGCTTTAAATTCATTATTCGCAGAAAAAAAACGGCCGCGGTAGCCGAGTGGTATAAGTATCGGACCGTGGCTTGCCTTGTCACGAGTTCGAGCCCAGTACCACTAAAGACCCGCCGTGTAGGGCAGCGATGCACGTTAAATCTGTCAAGAGCTGAAACGTCATCCCGTTGGTGTGGTGTGGTAGTTAGGAGAGGGGGTGCCAGCTCAGGTGTCGTCCACGTCACTTGACCTTGGTTCAAAATTACGTGATCCGTCGCCAAAAGCCCTCGTGTAGCTGAACAGTGCGACGTTAATATTCAATCAATCAATTCGCAGAAAAAAAAATTCGGAAGTTACTAGAATGTTTTTTACGGCCTATATAAGTACGGTGCAGCAAAACAACATTACAGTACATCATTTGACACCAAATGCGAATTTATTTACCTTATGCGGAATTATTATTACTGAAATCAGAGTTGTGTCCTTTTTGTGAGTATGGGTCTTTATAAATTTATACTATTGTGTTAATCATATTCTTTCTGAGGAAACTCTACTGTAATTACGAGAGAATTATGTAATAAGTTACGATTTTTTTTATTCCGAAAGAGCCTGTGTGTTATTTGCGTAGAATTAACGCAATCAAAATGCATTTTAGACTAATATAAAAGTGCCATAACAGTGCATTAAATACAAGAAAAGGAAATCTTGGATTGCAGATTTACTTCCAAATGGTGTTTGAAAACAAAATGCGTTTGGAAATAGTTTACGAAACAACTGGCAGTCCTCTTTCGCATTCTATCGTGGAAGGAGTCACTGTCAAATCCAAGAACACTTACCCAATAAACCATCAAATGTCATATCTCGCTCGTCTATTTAACATTCTTTGCTTACTATAATAGAAGCAGAGATTTAATGGGATCATTTAAATTTATGAATTTTCTACCATGCACTTTTATGCTCTAATATGCATTGGCAACAAACGTGGATCATTTACATATCAAAAATCTTTCATTTACATTTTCATGTAGGACATTAATCAATTCAAAGTTTCGGAATTGCAGCTCGTTTTCTCCTTGTTGCACTCCTTGGTTAATATTCCTGGACGTATATTACTTTTTCTTTTCGATTTGCCGTTATATTTTTTCCATATGTTGCTTTCATTTTCTTAAATATCATAAAAATAAAAAGCAATTACCTAAGATATAAAAGGGTATATAATTCTCAATGATTTATCGAGTTTAATAAAAGTTTACATAAACAAAATATTTAATTGAATATCATTTAAGAAATTAACATGAAGTAGTATCATTAAAATATGTTTAACTTGTTCTAAGCGAAAATAGTTTTGTTAATTTTAAGTGATGAAATATTTATATAATGAATATATA
The DNA here is from genome assembly GCA_019973955.1 of Trichonephila inaurata madagascariensis. Lineage (NCBI taxonomy): Eukaryota > Metazoa > Arthropoda > Arachnida > Araneae > Nephilidae > Trichonephila > Trichonephila inaurata. The sequence continues at coordinate 136,329 of BMAV01016589.1, read as the reverse complement.
ACATTATTTTAAAAAGATGGAATTATAAGATCTTAGAAACATTAAACGAAATGAATAAATGTATTTTTGATACTCAATATACAGCAAATATACTTAGAATGAATTAGCTTACGGTTATAATGTATTTATATGAAATAATTAGATATAGTAGTTACACTAGTTTTATTAAATTGATTTGTTAATTTAATGTACATATCTTTTTCGTTAGTCATGTAGAGTTTTATACTTACGTGAATATGTTTATTTCAATGTGCGTAGATATGGTTCTGTAAATATACACACACATGAATATTTTATAAAAAGGCTAATATAAATTTAAGAAGCTGTACATTTTTGATTTCACATGGATAATTTTGAAAATAAATTTATTTTAAATTTTTTACTCAATCCGTATTTAGTATTCTCTTCTACATTTTAACTACAAATCAAAATTAATTAAATCCTATTTATTATATTCTAAGAAAACTAAAATACGACATGATACATTTCAGCGAAAGCAATTGAATTGACATAGTCAATTAATTCCACCTAACATTATTTTGTTTAATTGCAAAATTAAAAAAGCATGCAAGAGAGGGACAATTACTTTATTTTTAATCTTTAACGTACAGTACACGTTAACGTAAAAGGTGCTTTTGACAATGCATGGTGGCCTTGCATTCCGAATCTCCTTAAAAAAGGGGAAATTCCGATAAATATTTTTTCACTTGTTGCTGACTTTTTAAATGACAGAGTGACCAAAATGCAACTGGGTTCGACTTCTGCAATCCACTGACTTAAAAGGGGTTGCCCTCAAGGATAAGTGTCTGTACCTATTTTTTGGAATATCATTATTAATGGTCTCCTATTTAAACTTAATAATCTTGCCTACTGTGAAATCATAGCTTTTTCTGATGACATTTTAGTTTGTTTCTATGGTAGGGATCTTCCTGCGACTTTCCTACACGCACAGGAAGCTTTGAATCTCGCATCTGACTGGTCAAAAGGTTTTAAATTAGACTTTAATCCTGATAAAACCAGAATCACGGCTATGGAAAAACGAAACGTTTGCTATGATGCATTTCAGCTATATATCGATGGAACTCCCTTCACTATGGTAAAGCAAATGAAGTATCGTGGGTTTCTTCTCGATACTAAATTTTCTTGGAAGCAGCACTTAACCCGCGGTCACTCGCGCCTGTTTTTGCTACCTTCGTTACTCGCGGGGTGTAGAGAACACCCCAAACGTTTAACACGTGTATTTAATTATAAAAATAAAAATTAAGTTATTATGATACATATTTATAAAGTACAAGATGTGTTTTGTATTATACAAATAAAATTATTTAATTTATTGCACACAAATGAGACTAACATTAATTTAAACTAAACATACAAAATTTTCATTTTAAAACACATAATTTTATATTTTTTCATAAACCAGTAAAACGTATATGCCAGTAATAAATATACTTTATAATTAATGAGATAATGATAGTAGAAAGTAGAAAAATAATATTTTAATCATTTTCCAAACTTTCAGAGTCGACTGTATACAATTGCTCAACTTCTCGCGGGAGTTCTCAGCCCTCCAGATAAACTTTTCAAGGTCATTACATTCCAATCGTTCCTTAAAGAGGGATTGCATCACGCCTGAAGGTTCAATGACCTAAAATGTGCAGCTACAGAAAAAATCGTGGTTCTGCACATTCTTTTTAGAAATCTGGGAGGATTTTCTTGTTGCTGGGGTGTACAGAAGACCCCGCGCGAGTGATCGCGGGTTAAGTTAGATAACCGAGAAATGTGACAAATTACAGCGTGGATTAAACCGGATTGCTCGCAACACGTTCGGTATAAATTTCAATGTACAAACGCTCATTTATAAGCAAGGAATCGAACCTTTCATTTTGTATGGTTCTAGAGTTTGAGGCGAGGCACTTAAAAGAAAGATGAATTCTAAGTATCTGCGACGCATACAAAGAAGGATACTTTTGCGGGTCATATGGGGTTATCGCACAATAACTTACGACTCAGTTTATGCTATTTCTGGCTTCCCTCCAATCGACATTGCTATTCTTCATAATATTGCGTTTAGGGAAAATCTCTCTGCTTCTTCCATCTCTAATTATGATTGTATTCTGTCTCCATTTTTTCTCCCTCAACCTTCAGAGAGGAATGCCATCAATATTAACCAATTTAGTGACAAGAGCACAGATGATTTCCCTGTTATTTGCTATAATGATGGCAGTAAAATTGATAGAAGAGTTGATTTCGCATTTGCTGTGTTCAGAAGTGGTGTTGAATCCGAGAACTTTCAATTTAGAATTCGTGATGAATGCACAGTTTTTGTAGCTGAATTTTTATGTTTAAACTTCGCCGTTAAATGGATCACTAAACAAAATAGTGTCATCTCAGAATATCTCATATTTACTGACTCTCTTTCCTCCTTGGATTCTTTTAAGTGTATTTCTTCATCTAACAACATAATCGTCCAGATCCAAAAGCAGCTTAAAAGTCAAAAAGATAAAACATCTCAATAGATTTTGTATTTGTTCGCGGACACACGGGCGTTCTTGGGAATGAGCGAGCCGATTGGCTTGCAAAGGCTGCAACCAAGCTTAAACTTGACATTGCCGTTAATATTCCTAAATTGTTTTACAAGAAGATCATGAAAGAAAGAATGGTCAAGTCTTGGAACCAAGAAGAATATCTCATTTCTAATAAACGGAGCTTAACAAAGAAATTTTTTTCCAACCATTCATAAGAGACTGTCATGCCATCATTTTTACACTAACTAGAAAATAACCCAATTTCTCACTGGTCATGGTAATTTCAAAAGCTACTTGAACAAATTTAATTTAGTTCCTTCATCTTCCTGGGACTATAATATTGGTGACGAGGAAAATGTAGAACATGTAATCCTTCTCTGTTCGAAGTGTGTCAGAGAGAGAGAAAGATTATAAGATTGGATTTCAAGAGACTCAACATTAATTGTGGCCACTGAATTTTCATTAACTTCTTTCCACCAGAAGTGCTTTTAAAAATTTCTGTGAATTTGTTGTAAATATTTGTAATTCTTCTTAACCTCATTTTTTTTTTATTTTCCTTGAATGTGTGTTTTATACTTCTGTAATACTTTGTGGTGCACGGGGATTTTATAATTGTTTTCAATAAAAAATAAATAAGTAAACAAATAAAAACGTAAAGTTCAGGTCAAATATGTCTTACACACACACCTCCAAGGTGTATATAACTGTATATACTATATTTATTTTAAGTTGATGAAGTTAAGCATATATGTAATAATTAATATACTATCTATGTAATTTTCAGAAATTGCACCAACTTTGCAGCGAAAATAAATTTTAATTCTTAGATTGTTATGATGGTATAATCAACTATATTGGTGTATTTCAATTCCTGTTGTTAGTTCACACTCTCACTGTATATATTTATATGTGTTGTTAAAATTTTCAATCGTTAATAAAATACTTATTATTCATCCCCTCAAGTTCAGATACATTTTTTCAGCTTGTAGTGGATGACACTTGATGTTAATAAAGTTTTTTTTAAATATTAATTAATTAATTTAATTAATTAATTATAAGTTAGAGATATGTTTCGTATAATATTATTCCTCTAGACGGCAACACAATTGGATAAACCAGCTTTTGTTAAAGATTTAACTTAATCTGAAAAAAATCAAATGCTAATTAGACTTCAGGATTCCTTTTACACTGGTTTTAACCCTCCGAGTGGTTTTCTTCCTCCTGAAAATACATTCCGAAAGCGTTTACTTTAAATTTGCAATCTCCTTCAAAAATGCAACAGGCTTCATTCCTTTCCCCTTTTTAAAACTTGGGAGGTCGAAACGGGGCGATTTTATGACTTAGTTCGGTCTCTTTATCAAGTGAGACCTAAGGATCACCCGTTTACAGCTATTAAGTTGCCTTGGGCGATCTTGTATGATGTTCAATGGTCCACTTGGTTCTTTTCCCGATATGTTTAGTCACAGTAAAATTAAAACAAAATAAAGGGTGAAAAATGAAATAAACGGCGTGTTAGAAGTCGAAAAATAATTTTATTTTCCTCAAAAACAAAATTTATTTTTCTGTCATTTTTAAAAATTAAAAAAAAAGTTGAAAAAAAATTTATTTTGGTATTGCGATTTGAACCAGGAAAAAGCATCCTGTATTCATTTTTGAATATGAGAGTAAGAAAACGCGCTCACAATTTCCTGTTTTTAAAAAAGGTAATGAAGGTGAAAAGAATATAAAAAAAGGCCCTATCTCTTTTTTTTAAACAATAAGAGAATAAATTGTACATATTGTGATACACATACGATGATTATATTTATGAAATAAAACCGATCTTTTTCTCTGTTGAATTATATTTTTAATTTAAAATAACATAAAAAAGGACTTCAACACTTTTAATTTATTTAAATTTAAATCACATAAATGATATTTTTATGTTAAATGAAAATTTTTCGGAAAAAATCTAAATTTTCATTCCTAGTGCTCTCTTTTTGAACTTCTTGTATTAAATAGAAATATCTTCTCTACATCGGCATTTGTGATGGGCATAACACACATTCAGTCAATAATTTTTATCTTTAATGGGGATATACTTTTTCTTCAAATGCGCGTGACAGTATTGTTTCTAACCATTTTCTACTGAAATTTAATTTTTTATCTTTCTGTTTCTTTTATTACAAGGAAAACTGTCATTGATAACTACATTTTCCTACAATTCAGTCATTACAAATTCTATTGTGAGAAGAAGTTCTCCCCAATTAATTTTGTCTTTCAAAACAGTACACTTAACACATTTTTGTTCAGTGAAGTTAACCGACAATTCCACAATGTATCCATACCAAATTTTAAAAACAATTTTAACATTTAGAAATGTATCTTGTATTAAATTTTTTGAGTATACACAAATATTGCCTGCTGTGGGGAAGACATAGTATGAGATGTGGTGTATTGTTTTGAAAGAATGCTTTCGTATATGTAGAGTATTTTTGAAAATTTCAATATCACTGAAGCTGATCATATAACTGCAAATGAGCCTTATTTTAGTGTGTGCTGGTATTAAAATAAAACACTTCACTCTTAAACAGCCCATTAGTTTATATTCAATATCAAACTATTCGCAAAGTTGCTTACAATTTCTATTCACACAAATTGTAAAGAAACTAAAATATAAATATAACTTACTGCAGACACAAAAATATTCATAATGTGTAAAAATCCTATTCCTCCACTTATTTCAGTACATTTTAAAAACTATAGCTGAAAACATTTTTTTTATATTTATAAACAATGCTTGCAAATTCACACAGTTATAAAAATGGCTTTATCATTTTTAAATATACTACTATAAAACGTACATGGATTGTAAGATCAGTTCTAAAATCATAAAAACTTTTAGAAGAGCATAAAACATAATTTTGGACAGATCAAAATTTTAATATAATACACAAATATATATGTTATTAAGCAAATACATTTGAAAAATCAAAGTTCCTTCTGAAATAAACGTAATTGAAAGAAAAATGTTTAATTTGCAAATGATTGGAAATAAATGTTTATCTAAAGGGTATCCCCTAAGTGAGGCAGTCCTCAAACTTAAAACTCAAACTCAGTGGCACAACTATACATGAGGACCAGGGCCCAATATGCCCATCCCAGTGTACGTGACCATTGGTCGCTGATGTGCATGAGCAGATGTCCCGATTAGGTGGTCTGTCTGAAGTGAGACCTCCAGTGGTTAAGACCCCAAGCAAGCTTGGTACTCATTTATCGACCCACAGTAGCGGGGATAAAAGGCAGAGTCGACCTTGCCCAGCCCGTTAATAGAACCCGGACCTGTGGTGGGGAAGCACGATACACTACCACTCGACCCTGTTCGATGAAAAATAAAACTTAATGTTGGAATCTTATACAATTCCCTAATGAATGAGGGAGTCCAAACTTTTTTTTTATCTTAACTGTTTGGACGGAAACGATTAAATATGTACATTTCACGTTGCATAAATTAAAATTAACCGTTATCGTTTATATAAATTTTTAAGAGTACAAAAGGTGTATTTTGGCTGCACGAATTTTAAAAGCAGTACGGTTTACTAAAAAGCAGTACAAATCTATCTAAAGTAGGGTTGCTTACCTTAGATATTGTCAAACACAACCATGTATTGGAAGCCAATTCCACAATTCATTTTTATAAAAATGTTTAGAAAATTACAAGACTTATTTTTGTACTTGTTATTTTTATATATTTTTCCTGAAAACTTTAAAAGCTAGAGAGGTATCCATCAAAATCGCGGGTCCCTCTCTGTTTGTCCGGCTCGCTTCAGCCTAAGCCGGCTCTGCCTTAGTAAGTGAAAATACCGTATTTTGTTTCTCAAGATCATTTTATTGCAGACTGCATTTTTCATGTATTTTATATGGTCGTTTTATATTTTCTACATCAATATCTTAATGTCTAAATTTAATATTACATAAAGTTCTTGACACGCAACAATAACCATTATAATTTTTATTAGTACATAAATGCGTCGTCAAACGATTACATCACTATTATTATCATATTATGTTGACCATTTAATTAATATTAAGTGTAACATAACGCACAAATTTTCTGGACTTTAAAATAAATATTTCGAAAACTACTTTAGTTATACTCATAAATTTCATTCCTACGGTTTAGCTTCTCAGCTTTGCTTCTATGTAAAAATTTAAGGTATATTCATCAATTTTGTTAGCATAATATTTGCTCTTAACGGGCAGTTTTCAACCGAATTGTATGAAACTTTCGAAATTTATCAAAAAATACAAAAGATTGTGACACAGCCATCTGTCGATAGCTATGGCTTAGGTGTTCCGCGTAAGTTAGAGGTGTGGGATTATCGGAAGGATGAGACATTCTATAATTCTTAATATGACTTTTATTAAGAATTTAACTTAAATTACTTATATAATGAACAAACTTATATTAAGTGAGAATAAACCAAAGTATGCCGATTTATTTAAGTCAGATCGCACAACTAGATCACTTATCAATATATAACTAATTAGATCCTCCTAATCTCGCTTCAATATTAAACTAGCGTTCAGAATATAATCCTCCTACCTTGGTTGAAGACTCAACGATTCTGATACCTTCAGGTAGACTTATGTGCTCGTGTGCAATAGTTCCTCCTTGTAAATATTAGCGAGGGTAGGCGTCTCCGTGATTCTTGAGTAGCCGTCTAATCTCACTTTCACCTGTTCCGAACTAAGCTTTCTCTAAGATTGCCATTCTTTGTCACTAAACTTTCTATCCTTTTAAAGGATATCTTATTTGCATTGTTGCTTCGTTTTTCCTCTTGGAATTGGGTTGGAAAAGTTTTGTCATTAATCGTGGCCGTCAAAGAACGTAGAAGTTATGTTAGAAGAAGAACGCGAGAGATGTCACAAGATGCTGTATAATAAAATTTGAATTTTATATTATTCTCAAAGAATTATTAGTACTTATGGTAAATAATTTTTAACTGCACGAAATATTTTTTTTTCGAAATTTCAAATGAAATTTCTTATATAAAATTCCTAGTTTTATACAGTTGAGATTTCGAAATATAATCAGATTTTAATTCTGTCTTTAAAAAAGATAAAGGCTGAGGTATTTTGCATAAATAAATATTTTTGAATAATAATTTGAATGTTTTTGAATAGCTTGAATTTAAAATTGATCTTTATGTTAATTTATATGCATAAATGTCTACTGTAACTGTGCACATATATTTTTGATTACCATTTATTCCAACATTCAAGTTTTAAAAAAAAAATGTGGGAAAATCTTCATTCATGTTCTCTTTGATGTAAACTGAAGTTCAAGCACTTAAAATTAAATATAATTCAGTGTATCTTAACAATATATAACTAGGTACTGTACGTAAACTTCTCTGAACACCTGGCTTTGAAATCTAGGAAGAAAAAATAACTAATAGATCTGAATTAGTTTTTTTTCTCGTTGTTATTTTTATCAAAGTGTAATAAAATGTTTCAAATGATTTGATCAAGTTTAAATTTATTCATTTTTAGTAGTTGGAAAAATTAAAAGGTTTCAAATTTTAAAGTGTTCAGTGTTTTATTATTATTATTATTATATTTGGCATCTTATAATGAAATAATTATGTTTCAAAAACAGAAAGCAATGATTAAGATAAGAAAAATGAAGCAATAGAATATACTTAAAAAGTAATTTGTCTAACTATATAAAATAGCCGATTGCCTTGACACGCCCCAACTTGTTAGTTTCAAATTAATATGAAACCAAAAGGGAATTATAACATATTTTATTTATGCATTAGGACTTTTCAAAAATTTTAAAATCTGAAATCAAGCGAAAAAATGAACACTAACTGGACTCTAAAGAAATTCTTCCCCGATTTTTTACAATTGCTCCAGGGTCAAAACACGGGGTTCACAGCGAGCCATAAAACATCCTGTCAAGTGTCCTGCTGAGTGGCTTCCACCGTCCCTAATTATCTTTTAAGATGTTAAACCTTTAAAGGGGGGGATAAGATTTCAGAAAAATACGGCTTCACCGCTTTTAAGAATCTTACTTGAAGGCGAAAAATTAAGTGCAGTGCATTTTCAAAGCAGCTTTAGAATGGAGGAATTTTACGTGTAAAACGCTTGGAGGGTTAAGATAAATTTTTACCTATATGTTGAACTTTTATTAAATTTGTAATTACAAATTTACTGAGGTTAAAAGTGTTTAATGTTTACTTAAAAATTGTTTTGCCAATAAATATTGTGAATCTTTCATATGTATGTACATTTCTATATTAATTGTAACTATTTAATAAAAAGTAACTAAAAATATTTTTTGTTGACCTAGATAGGAATTAACTTATTTTTTTGTATTGCTTGTTTGAATAATTTCATATAGACTGTGATAATCCAACAGTTAAGGTAATAAACTTGTAGCCAGTATGTCATGAGATAGAACCCTTGTGCCACTAAAGATCTGCCGTGTAGAAGAACTAATAGACGCCAAATCTTTCAAGGTTCAAAGTCCTCCCGTTGGCTTGGTAATTTGGAGTGGGGTACCAGCTCAGATGTCTTCCTCGTCACTTGACTGAGGGTCAAAATTATGAGGTCCGTCAATAGTTCTCGTGTCTCTGTAGGGTAGGACGTTAATAAACACTGAGCTCACTTAAATAGTTTCATGTACTATTTTCACTTGAAACAGTACCAAGACAAACTGTTAATACTATTTTTATTAAGATGAATGATTGGCATCGTCGTGGAAGAATCATAAAAATTCTTAAAATTATGTGTGGGGATGGCCTTAATACGGTTCTTTCTCCAAATATTTTTTCTTATTATACACACCACTGGTGTAACAACGCACGCAATGAGTTTTTTATTAAGTTGTACACATTTAGAGAACGGCAACTTTCTAAGATTCAAACGTTGTAAGAAAAGTTTGATTATTCAAAGAGTTGATATTTTCAAGGAAATATTTATATAAGTCATGAATTTTTGGGAATAAGAAATAATTTATTTTAAACATCGTGCAATGTGTTGCGTACTTTAACTGTTATAAAACTAATGATATATTGCATACAATTAATTTTTAATGTGATTTCTTTAAAATCAATCTTTTATTTAAGTTCTCTAACGAATGATTATATCCAATAAACTCTCAAAATAATTGAAATCCTACCTTATTTTTGAAAAATCTAAAGTCAATCATACTTTTCATTATTTAAATAATAAGAAGTTCATATATTTCCCAGTAACATTTATTCATTACACGAGTTCATTGATATAAAGTAATGAATTATTCAAAATTCTATCTCTAGATAATTCCCGCGCGCGCGAACACGAAAATTCCCTTCTGTATCTTACGAATATGGTTTTATGATACAAACTGCCATAAATATACTGAACTAAATTTATATTCACGAAGCTTTCCCCACCACTAAAATTCGTAAATATACCTGATTTCATGTATATGAAGAGACATTTACAACTGTTTGTTCGGTTTTCCGTATATGCTGTATATTGAAATGATGAAAAATTTAAGAACGTTTCAATGCATAGTATCGAATAGAAATTTCTGTTTAGTAATTATAAATGATGAAAAAAATGTTAGTTTATTCATTCGCATAATCCTTTACGAACAATAAAATTTTCAAAGTGATACTTGTCACGTTGTGATATGGTCGATCTTTGTCGACCATATCGTGGGGTTTCAGCGTAAGTTAGAGGTGTGGGATTCTCGAAATGAAGAGACATTTTAGAATTCTTAATATGACTTTTATTAAGAGTTTAACTTAAATTACTTATATATTTAACAAACTTATATTAAGTGAGAATAAACCAAAACATGTAGCCGTAGTTAACACAGATCGCGCAATTGGATCACTTATCTAAATAATTATATTATTCGCCTACTCTCAATCCTAATAATATTTCGAATTCGGAAAATAATCTTCCTACCTTGAATTTTCAAGCACCGGATCAATCAACTTCAGATATTCAGTTAGACTCGAGTACAATGGTATGTACCTTGTAGTATTGGCTAGATGTCTGTAATTCTTGGGTAGGCCGTCAATTTACACTTCTACATTTTCTGAACTGAACTTTCTCTAAATTGCCATCGCGCTTACTAAAACTACTGTCCTTTTAAAGGTTATCTTATTTGCATGTATCCTTCGTTTCACTTCTTGGATTTGGGTTGGAAAAGATTTGCCATTAATCTTGGCCGTCAAAGAACACAGAGGTTATGTTAGAGAAAGGACGTTTGAGCCGTCACAACGTAATATGTACAGACGTCCCTCGTATAACACGATACTTGGTTTCCATCTTGCACGGAACAAAATTTAAGATTATTATAATACAGGATTCGATATTAAAGAGCACAAAACTTGAATTTAACATCACAGGGTTTTGAAATAACACGCGCATCGTTTTAAAAAAATTGAATATTATTTTCGTTCAATTAGGGAAATTTCTATCCTCTTTAAAATGGAATATAAAAAATAATTAAAAAAAATTTCTTCAGCCCCTTATAGAGAAATTCTAAAAGAACTGCAAAATCGAAACAGACAGGTTATTGCAAAAACGTCAGAATGATGGATAAATAACTAGTAGAAAGGGGTTTCAACCAACTTTCTTAGAAAAAAAAGTATTAGATTGGCAGTACTTTCTGATGAAAATGATGATGGAAATTAATTTTGAGATCCTAATAAGCTGTTTCAATTTATCATATAAAAAAAATAATAATAATTAGTATTATAATTTTTATTGTGTGTTTAATTTTTGTGTGTCATGTTTGTTTGGTTTTGTATTCAAAACTTGAAGTTAACTTACTTTCTCATTTGTATATTTTATTGGAACGCAATTTCGGCTATCATAAAATTTTACACTTTAAGACTCGTAACACTGTGCCCATTTCCTTGATTCATATTATTTTAAAGTTTCTTATAACACGGTTTCGATACAACGCAGTACATATTACTCTGATTCATACTATGTATATACATAATTTATTTAGTAAATAAGTAAAATAATAATTTAAATATATAAAAATAAAAGTCTGTCGCATAACCCGATTTCGATATAGCACGCTACGAATTAACAATGTTTTACTAGATACTCTTGTATGTGTACGTTAAATAGTTTTGGTGATTGTAAGAAATTGAACATGCAGTATACTACGTGAACAGTACGGATGAAAGATTTGAATAAGCACAGAAGCATTTGGATGGATCATTGAGGTTGTATTTTTGGATTTCTTTCTTCTTTGTTAAGAATAATATTACGCCACTGCAATTAAAATATGGCAATAAACTCATAGAGATAAGTGTCTGTTTCAAAAAATTAAAATGGTAAAATTTTTATTTTCCTTCAGAAAAGTCATGCGATTAGTGGAATCTGCTTTAGAGTCTAATCTTAAAATATATCAAATATGCACATCCTTTAGACTAGTGTTTATAAATTGCCGCGAAAAATATTTGTTGTCCATGGGCCGGTGCCAATTGTTTGAGTGCTGCAAATTTGATCCAAAGTATAACTCAATAATCCGCGATAAAACGCTAAAATATTTTACCCTTCCTCGGACTTAATTGAGTTGAGAAACTTCTATAGGTCATGAACATACATTAGGATGGTGTAAAAATTTGTAAAGGATCTTGAGAAAACAGATTAATTGATTAAGTTTTCATACAAAATTTGTACAGAAAACGTATTTTCTTTTATTTAATAAAATAAAGTATTTATTTGAAAATAATTAGTGTATAATAATTTATTTTTTACTTTAAATAAAGATTTGTTGTTATTATGCCACCTGATCGACAGTAACTTCAGATTAAGGTCCATGAAATTCATCGCGGCGAAAGGCTGGATTGTTACCCTTGTCGTTAGCTTAGCTTTGAGCATCGTGCAAGTGACAGTGCGATTTAGTTCGGTTCCACCCCAATTTTGAGGGAGAATACCATGGGGGTGGTCAGAAGCTTCCCACCTCTATTCTTCTTCCACCAACCTCACGAGAGAACACGCGGCTCGACGGCTGTTTAGAGTACCCCCATGCCGCGACGGCACTATATATTTACAAACATCCATGCCTTCTAGATTCAAACCCAGACCCTAAGGATCTAAGTAAATGTAAAGAGAAAAAAGAGAAAAAAAAACATTTTAACGTACAAATGTAGAATTGTAGTATAGATCAAATGAGATATGCTCATTAACACAAATATGGGAACAAATTATTTAAGAAACATACCTCATAACTATTAAAAGTAGAAAGAAAAACATAAATAACAGCACGTAATATGCACAGATAATCGCCTAGAATCAGTCGCAGGTATCCCCACCGTAACGACTAAATTCCAGAGGAGTACACAGAAGTAACGTTTCTGAGCTTCAGGATAATTCTATCGAGCAATTTTTGCCAACCGACGTGACCACGTGGGTGATGGAGTCCGCACAGAAAAAGAGGATATCCTCGGGATAAAGGTGATGAGAAGTAGGGAGGATGCTGATGGAGGAAAAGATGGATTTCAATTTGTTCCAAGACCGGATGATCTCCTGGGTGTCACGAATGACAGCGGAATCCATCTGAAAAGAGGCAGGAAGTCAAAAGTTACTGAAAGAGGGAGGTTCGTAGTTACTAAAAAGTCATTTGTATTTTGTTGCATTTCATTCTTCATGAAAGCTCTTTATCCTAAGAAATTACCTGTATGCGTTGCCCATTATGTATTATCTCGCTTTATATGTATAAATTTATCACACAGTAAGAAACCCACGGGTGTTATTTATATTTTTCATAAAATCAAGCTCCATTGTGAAGCATTGTGTATCAATACTTCACAATGTATCTCGATTTTTAATATTTATAAATAATTAACATTATTATACTTTTTGATAACGATAAATAAATAAAGTTATATAAATAACATTGAATTTTGATAAGGGGAGTGATATCTAAAATAAATAGGCCTTAGGAAAGGTCAAAATATATTGTACAGTTTCTTCTGGTCGTAACAAATATCGAAAAAATGCCCAAATGTTTAAATTCAATGTAATCAAATTTCCAGTTTAATTTTAATAGTATATATATGTTGTATTTCTTCATTTAATGAATAGACTACAAAATAATATGCTGGTTAGGTACAAATTGTTAGTTCTATTTGTACAACTGTCTTCCACATACAATTACTTTTCATTTAATTTTTTCAAGTGAAAAAAATTCTGTTAATTTAAATTAAATATGTAAAGAATAGAATGTATTATCATTGGGGTTGGATCAAATATTAAAGTAGGAATAGAAAGTACCTTTTCAGCGTTTTAATTTCTAATTTCATTTTATTAAATTTGAATGTGATCTAACACTTTTTTAAAATATACGTAATATTTTGGAACTAATAAATATTTCTGATTTTTATTTTTAACCTGAAATTCGTTATTTACTTACGCTTATATTTGTAATCGAATTTTTATTATAATAAGGATAATTCAATTTTCAATATTCTGAGATACGGACAACACTTTTCCGAATATCAATTAAGCATATTAATGAAAAAAACCTACATGCCACAAACATTCGAGTAGCTTTAATAACAAAAATAACATTTTTGATGTCTTCTTATTTTTTCTATAATTGTTAAAACTTTACAAAACTGTATATTCCGGCATATAAAGTGCCCCTGTACTTTTAAACTGCACTTCCAAGTGTATGGAGATATTCACTGTAAGCGCTGCATTCCCTTTTTTACGAAGAAAACCAACATATTCGAAAGAAGTCATTTATTCGAGACATTACATCAAATATATTATTTTGAAAAATAATATCTGTCATACACAAATGTACGGATACTCATATTATTCCAAATGGCAATTTGATGGACCAAAGGTATACAAATGAGTTACTGTGACCTCATGCCACGTGTATAAAATATCTCTATAAATACGGGGTGTTTCAAAAGTCACGCACATCAACATTTGTGGTTGAGTTTTAAAGACAGATGAATTATGTTAACAAACAGAATAAAAGAGAAACAAAGGCTAAACGAATATCTTTATTGTCAGGTGTCAGACATTGTAAAATCACAGTAAATGTCAATAAGATGTCCGTTTTCCTGGACAAACAACTGAACTCTTTTTAGCAGATTAAATGACACTTTACTAAGAGTGTGAGAATTAATGTCCGATATTGCATGGAAGATGTTACTCTTAAGTTCATCAAGCGTGTGAGGATTATTCCTAAATGCAACATTTCACAGATATCCACGAAGGAAAAAGTCCTGAATAAAAAGTCCTTTGAAAATAACACAATCATCTAAAAATTCAGTTAAAACTTCAATATTGTCCCGTGACGTGTGACACGTTGCATCGTCTTGCTACAACCAGTTCATCACTGTTCAGCAAGGATATAAATTCAGCAATGATGTTTATGTAGACGGACATTCATGTTTTCATTGAACTTTGTAAAGCCGTCTCTCTCTCTCCACATCTGCCACTTTCATTTTCATTATGGGCACTCCGCCCAATCTCTTCCTGTCTGCAACCGATTCAGTGTAAAGGTTCCAAACCGGAACCGTTGCACTAAAAGTGTTATCGTTGATTCATTTAGTGCTGTTTCATCAGGATATTTCTGCTGAAATACATTTATCACACGGCAATGATGTTTTGTAACGAAAGAAAATTTCAAGATGGCTATGCTTTGCTTTTGGGAAAATATCATACCCCTCCCGTTGTGCTCAGTTGACTACAACTGACAATTATTTTGAAACCGATGCCTGATACATTCAAAACTTCTTATGTTGGGACCCCTGCTGCCATCTAGTGATAGACATCTCAACAAACCCTTTGGTTTTTAAGCAACAAGGATTATACCATGTGGATGTGCGTGACTTTTGAAACACACGGTATAAATGGGTGTTTGTATATATGACCTCGTTTCACTCCAAGACCGTTTAACCGATCACTATGAAAATTGGTATGCATATGTATTTTTTTAGAAGAAGGTTTTTGTGCTGTCCTCTTTGTTGCAGCTCCCCACCAGGTGGCTTTATAGCATATCAACTTCTGCACCATTCATCAATCAACATGGTCGCCAAAAATGATGCCATCTTGGCTTTATCGGCTTTATCTTGGCTTGTGAATATTACAAATTTAACATAAAATAAATACAAGAAAAGTATTATTATTGTATTGCACATCCAGATATAAATTATTTACACTATTTTAAGCATTCATTACACAAAATGTGAAACAAAGTGTTACTTTTGCTGAGTAGAGATCAGCTTAAGAGAGTGCTTTTAAAAATCAACCCACAAGGGAAGTCACGGGGGCGGTATAAATAAAAAGAAAACCACTTTTATCAGCTATTAGACCAACAGACAAAGTTTAACAAATATGATTTTTTGTTTAGCTCAGATATACAAAATGCTTTTTTTTATATTTAATTTGCAATCCATGTAAAATTAACCCGATAAAAACGTCTTTATCTTTATATCTATATTGTCTATTTTTCCAATTCACCCGTGCAAAGAACGTGTATACCATCTTGTTAATATATAAATGAAAATATTTTACAACCATATAATTAAAATTATGTTCGTAATAAAAATTCAAAATAACTTTACGGATATTCCATCATAGATTTACGGTCAGCATTTAATGAACTATTGTTTGATTAGAAATGCGAAATATCTCTCTCAAAACAGCTAATTTTGCATAATATTACGTTAGAATTCAATGAACAACCTAATTCTCTCAGATTATAAGCACAAAAAGAAAGGAATATATATATTTCTTGATTATAGTAAAATTTTAGGAGTCTTAGAGCACTTCAATTAAAATTATCACGCACTTTTCTTATATAGTTTCTGTTTTGTAAAGACATACATTTGTGTAACATTTTTTTTCTACTTTTCCAGCAACTCATACTGAATTAAGAAATGTAATATTTATCAAAGAGACAGGAAGTACTTCCTTAATGATTTTTATAATCGTTTAGGAAGAGAACAGTTTTGTAAATAATGATTCTTAAAATTTTCTTAGTCAAGCACTGTTGCTTTTAATGCATTTTCCATAAGACATACGATCACGCAATTTAAAATGCAATACTTTATAACAAATAAAATTTGTCAAGTAAATTATACGACAGTATCATTCATACATCATGAAATTACGCGTGTTCTATGTTTTAACGTTTTTTGAGTACATTTGAAATTTACTTCCTATTTTATTCCAAAGAAAACCAGCATGCCCATTTCAGTATCCCTTTGAATTTGAATTCAGAAAATGGAATTTAGTAGGATACATAATATAGGGGGAAGGATAATTTTGTCAGCATTCCGTTATGCAAAGCATATTTTACACGAATCTAATTTAATTTCAGTTGGTCATGAATAATTTATTTCTCTCAGTTCATTTGTTTTACTGTTTGTTAAAATGGTTTAAGATTTTTCTTAATATTAAAGCTCACGCAATCTAGAAATTTTTTTTTTCTTCATTGATAAAAATGGTTTTTTGGTGAAATTTATTATAATAAATTCACATATTATAAGACATGAGTTTTGTAATTTATTTTTAATACTGCAATATTTAGAACATATTTATCAATTCATATATATATATATATATATATGTATATGTATTTCGATTAAAGGGCGCGGAAAATTACTGTCAAAACACATAAAAAATATAAGTACATAATTGCTTTCTTATAGTATAATTATACATGTATAAGTATTGAATAGATAAATATAATATTTTTAAATAATGTTGGAAAACATTTATTAAACTGCATTGAAAATATTTTTTTTATCGGTCAAAATTCCCATTTTTTTTATCTTACTTTAAAACTCGAATAACTAGCTTTCTAAATCCGTCTTTTTGTTATTGAGGAATGGATACTTAAAAAAATACTTGTGTCAGCAAAAGTTATAGTAAAAGACAATTCTGTTATAAAATTTAAACTCGTTTTTCATAAACATATATACTTGTAAAATAAAATACATACAAGGGGTGTTCAAATGAAAGTGACTCGACGTGTGTATACATGAGATGCGTATGGTCAGAAATGAGACAGATTCAAAGAGTGAAATAACAATATTTAATGAGTTAATGCATACGAAGTTTTTTTGAAAGAAATCACGCATTACATTTAGACAGGCGTCTCTTTGCCTAGTAAGGTTACGAATTCTATCCGTGAAGAACGATATCGGTTGATCATGGAACCAGTTCAGAGCTGCAGCCTTTACGCCATCGTCGGAGTGAAATCGTTGACCCATCAGGCCGGCAATATCAACCTGCTAAACATTGAATTTTTAGGGACTACGTGAGTCGGAATGTTTCTATTGCATGTTGACGAATTTCTTGCTGTAAGTGGTGACACCAGGTTTTATCCTCTGCCCCTAAATGCTGCACAAAGTCATCGCCATCATTCATATAGCGCAACAAATGCGGCAAACTCAGGCCCATTCCGACTTGTATCTTTCCAGTGTTAAAGACTTTGTTACAGCTGGCTGATCCATCCTGGGAGCAGTTGCATTCATAACAGCCAATTAAAATGAATGCAGCGTAGTTACGAATACAGTAATTACAAATCTGTTTGCGCACACGTATGCGTGATACATACATCTTCATTACCGCGTTTGTTTCACCAAAATACATTGAAAATTGCTTGAATTCGAAGCTTCGAATCACTTTCATTTGAACAGGCCTAATATATCTCAAATGTGATATATGGAGAAACATATATCGAAATACTTACATGAAATTGCAAACAGATGTTTTTTAATACGAGTATACTCAAACAAATGAGCTAAGAGCTGCGAAATTGAAGGATTTTTAGTGGAAGTGTAGTGGTTCTCTCGAAGTCTGACTAGGTAATTATGATAATTTTGTACAGTAAATATTACGATTCGAATCCCGGTGTGATATTAGAAGTAGTTGGCATGATAAGAAAAAAACCAAAAGCAATTACAAACACAAATAATCAACTAACAATTTATTAAATTATCCGGCTAACTCAAAGTATAAGAAGATCAATTCAGTTAATTTTAATAACTAAGATGCACTTTTCTATAAACCTGAAAATAATTTCTGGCTCTTCGACTCTTATGATGCGTCTCATTGTTATAAACGAATTGAATCTGAACCCCCAAAGTGAAAACTTGTCGAATGATTTCACTATATGAATTGATGTAATTAGCAAATAAAGGAAGCTTGAACTTGCTGACAGAATAAATAATATCTGACCTGTGGCGTAACAGAGAATATGAGAGGATTGGGTTCCTGCAAATTCAAGTTTGGGGCCCACCTAGAATCCTGACATTGCCCACGATGCAAGTTTTCAGACATGTACGTAACGCTACCGTATCTCAAAAACTGGCAGTATAAATATCTTCTGAATCTCCATAGCCGAATAAAATCCTCGCATAATATGCTGAAATTCGTATTATCCTCACTGTAAGAAGGTGGCATTTAAACTTTCAATAAAACTTTAAGGTATCCGAATATGTTTAGAACCATGATTTTTCCAAAGTGTATAAATGGATAATATTTATGATATTTAGTGTCACTTAGATTAGAATACATGTATAAAATTGTTTTAAGAACATTTTGATAAAAAAATAATTATTTAAATACAATATTTCGGCAAAAACTTAACGTAGAATAACCTTCATTGAAAATGTTCTCATTTTTTAAAAAATGCTTCTATTATAATAATATTTTGCCTGTATATAGCTCAAACCTCTATACAGAGGCTCAACTAGAATTTTTGAAATATATAACTTAGAATTGGGTTTATCCATGTTTTACGACAACAGACGGGAGACATTTTAAGAAAAAAGCGCCGATAATTTTTTTAATTGGTCGTAACTCTGAAAATAATATGAATTTTTCAAAATTCATAGTTGAGTCTCTGTACAGAGGTCTGAGCTATATACAGGCAAAATAGTATTATAATAGAAGCATTTTTCACAAAGGGAGAACATTATGAATAATGGTTATTCTAAGTAAATCTTTTGCCGAAATATTGTATTTAAATAACTTTTTTTTGTCAAAATGTGTCCTTAAAAGAATTTTATACATGTATTCTAATCTAAGAGATACTAAATATCATGAAAATTATCCATTTATGCGCTTTCTTAAAATCACGGTTCCCAACGTAGTCGGATACTCTAAGGAAAACCATCCTAAGGTAGCTTATCAAAAAATTATGGGTGGATTTGTTTCAATAACATTGCAAAATTCTCAAACTTTTTTTTAGTTGTAAAGCTTAGGTTATGTGTACAACATTTGATTCGATAGAAAAAAAAATAATATTTTAACTGTTTAAGTCCGTTTACTAGAAATATATGTATATATATAAAGTATACATTTTTTAAATGGGAATTATTCTTTGAAGTAGGTGGTTTAGAATATTTCAAAATAAGATAAAAATAAAATTAACATTTTAAATGTTTTAAATTACTTATAAATTATCTCTAAATACTTTCTTTGTATTCTACGTCAAAGTGGAACTGAAACTCCAAAATAAACAAATGTTTTGAAAAATTAAAAATAAACTCCAAACCTGATCGGTAATTTTATAATAGGCAAATTGATTAAAATGGAAACAATACAGTTTTTTCTCAATACATTTTTCTAATTAATTATGAGTTACTTTAATTATTCAGGTGTCTGCATATCTTTGCTGAATGAATTACAATATTTCTGTGATAAAAATAATTACTAATGTTTATCCTTATCTTCTCTCTAATATTTACACTTTTAGTGTAATATTAGAAAGCTACTTTTATTCCAAATCCTTTTTTGATTTATGAAAAACACATTAAAATCAAACCGAAATTAGAAACTGAATTTTCCTCGTTAAAAATTCGACAGCTTGAATTCCAAATACGTTATAAGTCTCCAGGCATAAAACTTTTTACTATCATTTCAATCATAACATTTTTAAATATTTATCCGTTTGTATAAATCTCTGCTCTATAAATAGAAAGATATATAAATTCTTTTAAAAATATACCCTCGTATTTTACATTTTCTTTCTGATTCAGAAAGACAAATATTATTCTTTTGATAATGTTTGATTAAAATGTCGATTAACAAACATATGAAAAGAGTTCACTTGCGATTAACAGTCTTTAAACACAAAGTATATTTACATAACGATGTATACATTTATTATCATTATTTTATTTTTTTTTAAACACGTTGAATAAATCTTCGCTTCTATTTTGGGAATTTTAAAATCTTAATTTACTCTTCACTATTCTCAATGAAAGTATTTTATTTGAGGATGCCGAAACAATTAAAATTAATTAACTGAAAAACCCTCATTTCCCTATATAACTTTTAAACTTAATAAAAAATGAATAATCCAAACATAATTTAAGTGTAACTTAAATCGAACAAGTTAATAAAAATATAAAGTATTAAACTTATATTAGGTTATTAAGTGTTTCAGTAAATATTGAAGGTTATTTTCTAAAGAAAGAATACTAAGAATTGGGGGATCATATTTCCCATGTACTTAATAGTTTAATTATTCATTAATAATAGTTGTATAACACATCTACACAGGAATATGTTATGAAATTCTGTTTTTCAAAATTAAAAGATACATTTTGATTTTAAATAAAGCATAGAAATTGTGTCTAATTGTAACCAAACAGATATTTTCTTTCCAGAACTAGTATACTTATTTAACAGTTAAATATAACTTCGTCATATTTTTAAATTAAATTGGATTGGATTATTTGACACGAAAATAACTAGTTTAAAATTCACTATTAACCGCTTTTTTTTAAAAAAAAAAATTGTGCGTGGTACGCCACGCGATAGAAGTGAAACTTCTTTGGCGACGTTGGAACATTGATTGATTATTTGTCCTAATAATCCAAACTGACCACGTACTTGTCTCAATCACCTAATTTGCATGAAAGGTATTCGTAGCGAAATGAGTCTTTCTGATACGAAATCCAAAGTAGAAAGATGTGCAGGAATTTCTGGGTACAAAAACCATTATAATTTGATAAATTTTGTATACTTTTCCTATTTAAACAATGTCGGCAATTGTAGCATGCTTTAATGTGTCTACTAAATTAATTCCCGGTAAAATATGTTCCCATAGCATTCCCATCCCTTAAACAGGGCATTAAGAGTATTTTGCAGGTGTTTTTTTTTTCCGTACTCGATGTTCTCTCTTGGACTCTGATGGCAATTTGGTAGAGCACTTGATGAATTTGCTCTGTTTTTCTGTTTTTTTGTCGAAACTTTTAGGCATTTTGACCAGAACTAATAATAATTCAATGCAAATGAAAATTAAAAAAAACGAATTAGCCGCAGAACACATAGCCATGTAGCCAAAAATCTAAGGTAATATTTCAAAAAGGCACTCTTTTACTGCGAGAGCTATATTGTCTACACCATGATGCATAGATGTTCTCGAGTCTGGGGGAAAAGGATCCCCAATCGGAAGGTAGGCAAGTTGAGTGATCGGAGAGTTGGGCAATCATCCAACTTATTCACGGATATGACGTAAGTCATGTGATGTTCCCGCTCCCCCTTTTCCACCCACTCGCTATCCTGTCACCATGGCGACGACTCGGGGGATGGGGGAGAAGACTATTTCCGTTCACTTTTTCGACTGTTACGCAAAACTGGGCAAATTACTCATTCACTCCCGAGCGCAAAAAAGTTTAACTTAAAAAAAAATTTACAGAAATAATTATGCAAATAATTCTTATTTTTGTTAATGATAGGCTTTTCAAGAATAAGATTCAAATTGTGTAAACGGTCGAACATGAAGAATATTTCCTAATATGGAAATCTGAATAAAACATGCATCTCTGCATTTGCTTAAATACAGGGTGGTCCCGAATTCATGGTACAAATTTTAAGGCTATTGTAGCAATCATTTATTGTATAGGAATCTATGGGTGCCAGTAATGCGTTGAGGCACAAATACAAAAAATAAGAGACGAAAGGGAAAGCGAAGTTTTTTTAAAGCATTATTGACAAGTGAACTATATACAATTCCTGTTCATAACTGTCCAGCACATGAGCTATGGAGTCCAGCTACAGTGCCCTTTGCTATACTATCCACTGATAGTCGGAAAAGGTAGTCAGCCGAATTCAAAACTTGTACTCGCGGAAAAAGGTAGAATTGTAAGCGCTTTTCGTTTAACACTACAAAATTTTTGATGATTTACACTTACTTGATGAGTAACACATCTTGTATTTGACTCTGGTGTTATAGCCACAATGTTCAAGATGATTTCTCCTAGGATTGAACTGCGTAGAGCTAGGGATTGCAATATCAGACCAAAATTCCAATACAGATATTCTGTATTTTTAGATCTTAATACCGGTTATAATACCGGTAGTAGAAATTTTAGAAAAAGAAAGAAAACACAGGTGTTTTTGTTTTATTTGCCAGATGTTTTATTAGAAAGTGTAAATATCACAAAAATAATTTGTAACTTATAAATTATAATAGCATATAACGAATCACAAAAAAAGAAAAGGAACATCTTATTTACACTTTCCCACCATATTCTTTTTATCATATGAATAATGAATCTATACCGAAGTATTATATCAAAGGTTTTTTTACATTCTTTAAATGTATTCTTATTCATTATTATGGGTTATTATTTATGAGTATATATATATATATGTAATGAATCTTAAAAATATTTTGAATCCTAAAGTATGTTGTGCAAATACAATGCGAATAACAAACTCAACAATTTAAAATATATCGAAATATTACAAATTTTGTTCACAACTACAACCTGGTTTTCACAGATACGAATATCAGATTACCAATCCTACACGTATGCAGTATCGCTTTGAGCTGTAATAAGACAGTTTGGGCCCATCCCTTTGGATGATTCTCTTTTTTTATCACTTCTCGTGATTGCACGGTGCAACTTTATATCCCCAATCTAATTAATTTCCCGGTTAGGGGGGACACATAAACAAAAACGTATACTATTTTGCTATGTTAGCGATCTCTGAACATATAATGGAGACAATTTTAAAAGATTTCTAGTAAATACCGAAAAATCGGTATTTAAATTTGTGAATACCGGTATTACAAAATTGTACAAATGACTCAAAATATCGGTATTCGGTATCCCGGTATACCGGTATTGCAATCCCTACGTACAGCTCTTCGTCAACCAGTTTCACGAAGTTGACGATATAACAACTGAAAAATTCTTTGATCCGGCATTCGTCGATCTGGAAACCGTGCGTGAAAAATTTATAGCTCAACTCTGGCGTTGCCGTTTGTACGGCCGTGCATGTAATACATACCTGTATTTTCGGCATACGGTAAGTCTTCCATCGTAGATTTAGTACAATGGTTAATTGTGTTTTCCCCTACTGAGATGCATCATGTTGAACGGTGGCTAGCTCTCTACCGGCAACGCACACACAACCAACCCATATATACTCAATTTATATTTCCTTCCCCCCCCCCCCCCCCTGTTTGCGCCTCACTGCGTCACTTGCGCCCACACATTCCTTTTCAATAAATAATTTTTACAATTTCCTGTATATATCCTTAAAGTTTGCACCACATGAATTTGAGACCACCCTGTATAGTAAAAAAATTAATTTCAATTTAAATTTTGGATTATCATCTTTCAATTTATGATGAAGTATTGGGTTACATTAAACATTCACTTTTAATTCTATAGTTTTGAAGTTATTCAAAAATTTTACTTTAAATTCATTTATATTTTAAATAAAAACATAAAAGGATTAAAAAGAGGGAGTAAAATAAAATTTGAATATGTGTTTTGAAGAAATTATATCCTGTTGTGTATCAATTATAAAGAAAAATAGAGAAATAGTGCTGTAAAGTTTCCAGCAATTTCAATTATACACTGAGAAAAACAAAAAATTATAAGTAAAAATAGTTAGGTAAAAGAGTTTTCATTTTCTTCTTCTCTTTTACATAACAGTAAAAATTCATTTTTTTTATTTCCTATTATTGAAAACTTAAATTCAATTACAGACTTGATTAGAAAAGTTCAAAGATTTTTAAATACATTGTAAAAAATAAATAAATGTGAAAGGATCACATTTCGGGAGATATTAATTAATCAAACTACGACCAAGACATTTCTTTTATATGAGATAAAGTTTAATTAAACAATTGATGTGTATACAAATCTAAATTTGCAAATTTTCTACTATCTTGACTCTTTGCGGAATAAATAAATTCTGCATCGTTTTCACAAGCAAGTATAACACTCCTATGAATGTATAAAAAACTGTATTTTCATTTAACAGCTTATTTTCTAAAAAAAAAAAAAAAAAAAAAAAATTTTTTTTTTTTTAAAATTTTTTTTTTAAAAAAAAAAAAAAAAAACCTAATATATTTTATCTCTATTCAGATTAATGTATCTCACTCAATATAAAAAGTTTTTCGTGATACTGTAATCTTTGAAGTAGCTAAGAAGCTGTAACAGATGGAGCCAGAATATTTTTTAAAATAAATTTTTTCTTGTCTACAAATACTTTATAACTATATAATACATGTAAATTATAGTTTTACAATTGGAGTAATGAATATGAACAATTGTATAATTTGAACAATGAGGGTTGGTACGCCATTAGAAGGACAGAATATCCCTTACTGTATAATAATACGAAAATAAAATAATGCAGGATTGTTTTCATTTTTTTCTAATTTAATATATATATATAACTCTAATTATTCATTATAACAATATTAGAATACATTATTTTGATGCTTAATTTTCTTACTCCACCGTAAAAATTCAATAATAAAATTAAAATTATATTAAAATTGTTTCAATGCTATATATTTTTATGGTAAGGTAATTGTACTAACTAATTAATATTTTGTTAAAAATATTTTAAAAATTTATTTTACTATTCAAAATATTACGGGCATATAAAGAAATTTAAAATTAATGATGAGTCCATGTCAATACAGGAAACAAATTTGAAAGGATTAGAATTAGTTCTAGGAAACAAAAAATAATAGTTTAGAGTTCTAATGTAACAGTGATGCTATATGTGTGTGTGTGAGTGAAATCTCAAACGGAAAAAAAAATTAAGGAAGTTTGCATAGTACGCTTTAAAATTTAAGATAATTATAATTGAGAACATATTTATTCCAAGATATGAGCAGGATATAAGAAACTGTGTTTGTTGAAATAAAAATAATTTTAACTCTCAAAAATATTCTCGAATGCACTATTAGAAATTCAATATCATGTGCTTCTCTCAAAATTCCATTGATTTCAACAAAAGTCTATTAAAACAGATTACTTAATGTTTGTTTACTAAAAACCAAGTAGAAACTACTTCAAATCCTTTTTTCAAAAATGAAAATGGAATTGATAATCAAATGAAAAATAAATAAGAAAATTTGGAACAGCAAAATGTGTCTTCCTTCAAAACGACATATTCTGGTATTAATTATTTTGTAAATAATTTTTCTTTAAGAACTTGAGATAAATCTGGATTGAAAAAGAGTAAACATGAAAATTATTACGGTTTTCTAAACATTATAAGAAAGCTAGAAAACCTGTTTTAAGCCAACTAAGCTAACATTCAAAATATTTTTAACAGATTTATGGTTTTCAGTCCAGAGCTACAAGTTAAAGAGCGCCCATTTATAATATTCATCTGGAATTTATCTTTTTTCCTGCACTTTTTCGTTCATTATAATGTAATGATAAAATTTAGTTTGATACATTAAGTGGATTGTATGCTAATGTAGGTAATTATTAAACCAGTTTTTTAAGTTTAATCATTATTTTGGTATATAATGTAAAATATATGATCGGCAAAATTTATCTTTGATTAAGGTTCCATTTCATACCATTTAACACACACTTACATAGGATAAGCGATATTTTGTTGAAAATAATAGACTAGTTTGATCAAGTCAAACTTCTCTTTTAAAACATGTTTGAAAATGTTTATTCAAACTAACTACTGTAAAATGAAATATATGCATAACATAAACTGTTAGAAAAGCATATTACAATGAAAAATGATCGCAATTAAAATAATTTGTAATAATACTTTCTGAAAGAGTAATTAACACAAAGTATAATTATTAGTATTACGAATTTTGTAGAAAATAGTGTAAATAATTTGTAATTGGATGTGTAATGCATTTATATTACTATGTTACATTTATTTTATGTTGAAATTGTAATATTCACAAGCAATGCCTTCCTTTACGTTATAATGCCGTTTCAGAGGAGACTTGGCAAAATCTTGGAGATAGAGCCAAGTTGGCATAATTTTTGGCTACCATTTTGGCGAGCTCGTGATCCTATGGATTCTTCTTGAAATTAATGGAGACATTCACTAATTTATCGATCTATGATGCAAGCGAATCTTTCTCGAAGAATCCGAGAGGACCAATAATACGGAGACGGTCGCCGGGACTGAGTCAGTATGGTTTTGACTAGCAATTAGCAGTCTTGCCTTAACTGGGAAGAATAGCGATTAAATCGGCTGTTGAATAGGACGAAGGGTGCATGTGAATAATCTTTTGAATGCGTGTATTTTAGACATTTATAGTTGTGTCTGAGTGCTGTAGAAGGAAGGAAGTCATATTATTTATTCTGAGAAATTTGCTGTTTGCTGATTCAAATATTGCAAGTATTCATTTTTGACAAAATATTCTTATCGCTTTTAAAGAACTGTCTTGTTCTTTGCGGCTGATTTGCATAAAATCCTCGCAACCCGATAAATGTAACAACATTTGTTTTTATTAATTATATTTTTTATTCATTTCCTAAGAGTTAAATTATTTAATATCTGCATAAAATACTAATCTTAAATTTACATATAAATTTATTTTTTCCCTAATCAGATTATGATTAATTGTTCTATAAATGGAAGAAAAACTACATTAAATAATTTCGCGTGTATCGAATGAAAAAAAATCTTTCGAAAGATTTATTATTTTGATGAATATACTATATTAACTTATTTTTTAGGTTAAATAAAATTTTTATACATTTATTTAAACTTACTATATTTATCATTTATATTAAGAGGAAAACATTTCAAATATTTACACTTTAACACATAAAATTACTGATTTCAATAAATAATTTGAAACACATTACCATTATTTACTCGCTAATGAAGAGTTCCTAAAAATAAATTAGATACATAAAACTGAATCTCACTTTAAGTTCCATCCCTCTGACATTTAAATAAATACATTTTTTTCCTTAGATAAAATCTACTTTTTTTACCAAATTAATTTGTTAAATTGTATATGCAATGTGTCCATTTGTGAATAAATTCCAATCCCCTTAGGATAAGATGCTATTTTCTTTCAAGAAAAAGATTATTACCTTACATCGAATAAATTAGCGAGTAATGCATTTTTTCTTGATTTTAAATTTTATTTATAAATTAAGTTAAGCTAAATTTTAATTAAATATTTCTGAAAAAGTTCCACTAATGTTAAAACCATGTTTCGTGTACTAATTTACTATCACTTTTTTTCCGATTTGCATGATTAAAACAGAAAAAAATTAACTTTGTGGTTATGTATTCCTTTTATCTACATTGCATTTAAAATAAGGCTAAAGGCTTCTGTTCCAAAATCGTACGTGTACCTTTTTGCATTAATTTTTAAATTCTTGAATAAGCTTGTGTATTACTTTAAAGGTTTTTTTCATTTATTCAATACAATTAGTAATATTGAGAGGGTTTACCCAAGTGATGGGTACAAAAAATCAAATATTTTTTTCTTTCATAAATTGCTTCCATAACATATCTAGAATACGGAGGTAAAGTGACTTTTTAAAATTCTATGTCATTATAAAGATAAGGCAGTTAGAAAAAGAAGCTGTTTGGAGTGCTGAGTTGGTAGTCGAAAGTTGGGCTTATTGTTTATTGTCGGCTTAATACCTGAAAGACCCTTCTATACAAATATACCCTCATACAAGTATAGACAAGTTTATACATGTTTTGAAAGAAATATTTATAGTTATTGAATATTTTGTCCAACTTGTTTTAGTCTTAGTTTAACTTCAAAGAGCACAACAGATAAAAATTATTTATCTTCGCAACAAATGGTTGAAAATGAAGGACGACTGGAAATGTTCATGCTGGTCGTAATAAAAAGCTAAAGTTTAGTGGAAACGTTTCACCACCTAAAATGATACAGGATTTACTTTTCTTCGAAAGCATCTACACTCTGACCCCAAGATCGTTGAAATTGCAACAAACTTATGTCATTTTCTTTAATGAAGGATTCGTTGGAGTATTAAAAGTAATGATGACTATGGGATGTCCTGTTGGCTTCGAAGCGCATACTTACGTACAGAAACTCGATAAAACGCGCATCTCGAGCTCTGAGTGGCACACGAGCGATGACGTTAAACGAGAAAGAATTGATACAAGAGGTGAACAATCTTCTTTGAAAGAATTCCAAGAGGAAGGAGTATTCTATGGACCAGGTATCACCGATTGAGTATAAATTAAGATTTTCATAGTTTTAACCAGACTTGAAACTTTAAACGGGTTTTTCTTAAAACTGTGCTTTTCAAATTTTCATCCATCATATCTCAAGAAAGATTTAACCGAATGAATTCAAATTTATAAGATAGACTCAACACATATAGACTCACGATCATAACAAAATTCCTAATTTCTTTTTTATAAAAACGTAACAAAGAAATACATGACATTCGAAACTATTTTTTCAGAGGTTTACCAAAAATCCAATTTTTGGTATTTTCGATTGAATATAATCCCTTCCACGCATTTACGCCTACAAATTAAAACGCCGTTAATTGTTTTTACTTCAGATAGTCCAATCAGCCGGAATCGTGGAGGAAGTGAGCTTCCAATTTTTCGAAGCGGTTGTGTTCAGAGCGCTATAGCTTACGTTCTATTGGATATTTTTGGCTAAAAATTTATATATACGTTCTCTTAAAATATATATAAATAAATGATAGAAAACTTAAAGTTCTATCTTTTTACTGGTTTTCAAAAAAAAAAAAAAAAAAACCCAAAAAAATGCTTGAAAAACAACCCTTTACATGAGTGAACCCCCTTAAATGTTAAGTATTTTTTAAAAAATATGTATTTTTATTTATTTTTTATTTTTAAAACAGAGCATTAAAAGATATTTAAAAATGCTTTGTGGTTTTATATAAATACTGTATAACTGTAACGCGTATCTAACAACGCCCCCTATTGGATTCAGATAGAGACTTTAAATTTAATCCTAATTCTAGGGCTAGCCGTAGCTAGTCTCTTTTTTTTTAATAGTCATGTAACGCAATACCTATTCCTTTGATTTTTTCTGGAATGTTATGTCGTGATGAATGTGCGATCACATCCATCAGTGTTCCAGAATTAGAAGGAAGTTTATCCATAGTCAAAACAAATAAAATTTATTAACAAGTCTAAACATCCTAACAAATATCAACAACCCAGGTTAGGAAATGCACTTATAAGTATTATACCAAAAGCGAGGTAGACATAATATTAATATTTAATTATGCATTGAACATCTTACTCTTGCAACGTCTTGGCATTTCACGCTCCAAATAATTGAAATTTAATCTATTTCAAATTTACACTATTCTAATTAAAATATCTAATTGATCAAATCGTCAATCATCCATTTGAAATATTAAGCAATTAATCGCTAGTCACTCTCGAATAGCTTTCTACTACTTTACGTAGTAGTAGTTACTTCTATCATCTATAGTACCTAACCTCTCTCTCTCTATCGAACCTAAAAATTAATGCTTAAATATAAGCCTTGATTTACATAAGTCACGTCTTCTGCGGGAGAAAGTTTTCAATAGAATAATATTTAGGAAAAAAACAGTTGTTCCCCAAGAGGATTAGTAGGAGGTTTGCGAATAGACCCGTTATAATGTCTGTAAATAAATATAAATGTATACTGCTAGCCTTGTCACCAATGTAACACAGTTCATAACTGAACTCGGTGGTGCAAAAGCCCATGAGGGACACAGTCTTCTGTGCTTTTCTCAGTATACGGGACCTTAGGCGTTGGGGTGCATGTGCAGATGCTACGGTCAATTGGAAAGTCTGACGTGAAACCCCCAGTGTTCAGTTCCCAAGCAAGTTTGGTATTCATTTATCAACCCGCTGAAGGGATGAACGGCTGAGTCAACCTTTCCCACCCTGGGATTTGAACCCCGAATCTGTAATGTGGAAGAGCGATATACTATCACTCAGCTACTTGGCTTCAACATATTTCATACGATTATAACAAATAAAATTAAATTTAGAAAAACTCAAAAAACTCAGACGCACAAAAATGTACTTTCTTTAAATATAGTAAAAATATACTCAAAGTTTCGTCAAGTAACTATTTATAATCTTTACTTTATACGTAAATAAATCTTGAATCTAAAAATAAGTTATTAAATTCTTTTCTCAAACATTTTCCTAAAGAAAATTCGTCATTTTTCTTCCATGGCAGAGAAACTAACCAAACAAGATGGATATTGCTCGAGGTTAATGGTTTAATATTTATAAAACACCCTTCTTTTATTTTATGGTCAGTATAAAATTTCCAAAAAATGATTATTATTTTAAAAAGTTATGCATTGAATACTATAAATAAAACCAATATTTTTTATGACACAGAAAATCGGTAAAAAAGTCGTTTACTTTTGATACTATATTTATGAATTAGGATTAGATTCAAATTTTTGTTAAGAATAGCAATAAATTATTTTATTGTAAAAAAATTTTGAAAAAATGTCTAGAACAATAAAAAAGTATTTTATGGACATTTAAACTTTCAAAGACCAAGATATTTGCCAAAGGCACTTTAGAAGAAAGGCACTTTTAAGGACTAAGGAAAAGCAAAAGCTTCAGGCAACTTATCGTATAAGGCCATTTTACTATATTTAAATGCTAAAGGTTTGAAAAGAATTATTTTTCTTTTAGTGTAATACTTCTCTTTTTAAGTCCTTTGTATGTCTCTTTTAATATTACCTTATATATATATATATATATATACATATATTGTTTCAAAATGTGTTCGAAAAAGGATCAACTGGAAGCAAAACTTTTAACGCATATTTGATAAAAGTTAAGCATTTTATTTCGTTGTTGGAATTCACTAGGTATGTCCTTGTTTTAAATGTAATATTTTTTGTGTGTAGTACCTTTTTAAAAGGATATAAATAATTCGTTATAAATTGCTTCTTCAATATGGGACATTTTCTTTAAAAAAAATCTACAATCTGAAAGCCAAAACTAAAACGGTATTATTAGAATAAGTCGAAAAGACTATGTTGAAAGATAAAAGGAAATGCCTCGCCGCTTAATTTGTTAAATAGAAAGTTAAAACGAGATTTTTAGTATAATAATAAATCCACATTTTAAATTTTTTAGAAAAAAAAATAAAGATTTCTAATTTGTCTGTTTAAGTTTTGTAATTCTAAAAACTGCAAGCAAATTATTCAAAAAAAGTTCTGCTTGTAGTATTTCTAAAATGTTTAACGCACTGAATTAGCAAAATGCATAGGGCAAGAGTAAAAATTATTTCATTTATTATACTTAAAACGCTAAGACACCGAAATTACAGATTGATTCAAAAATATTGAGACCGATTTCAGAGTATCACACAAATTTTTATTGGGTTAAGATATCCGACTACGTTCGGAACCGTGATTTTACAAAAGCGTGTAAATGTATAATATTTATGATATTTAGTGTCACTTAGATTAGAATACATGTATACAATAGTTTTAAGAACATTTTGACAAAAAATTTATTTAAATACAATATTTTGGCAAAAAATTAACTTAGAATATTTTTTTTCAAAATGTTCCCCTTTTGTGAAAATTGCGTCTATTGTAATAATATTTTGCCTGTATATAGCTCAGACCTCTCTACAGAGGCTCAACTAGAATTTTTGAAATACATAACTTAGAAGTGGGTTTATCCATATTTTACGACAGCAGAGGAAAGCAATTTTAAGAAAAAAACGCCGACAATTATTTCAATGGGTTGTAACTCTGAAAATAGTGTGAATTTTTCAAAAATCATAGTTGAGCCTCTGTACAGAGATTTCAGCTTTATACAGGCAGAATATTATTATAATAGAACCATTTTTCACAAAAGGAGAACATTTTGAAAAAAGATTATTCTAAGTTAATATTTTGCCAAAATATTGTATTTAAATAACTTTTTTTGTCAAAATGTCCTTAAAGCAATTTATACATGTAGTGTAAGTGAGATACTAAATATCATGAAAATTATCCGTTTATGCTCTTTTTTTAAAATCACGGTTCCAAACGTAGTCAGATATCTTAAATTATTTGTATTAAACTTTCCATGTGTGGTTTCTTTTAGCATAGTACAGTTTACGAAAACCTTTTGTCCCCGCTAAAAGAGATTTTTCGAGTATTTTTGGGAATATTTTTCCAACTTCCCCTTTAATTGTTTTTTGAAGCCCTTGAAGTCTTCTTGAGTGAGTGAGTGAACAGTGAGGCCTTAATATTTACACAAAATATTAACGTCGCACTGTTCAGCTACACGAGGACTTTTGTCGACGGACCACGTGATTTTGAACCATGGTCAAGTGACGTGGACGACACCTGATTTGGCACCCCTCTCTCTAACCACACCAATGGGAGGACGTTTCAGCTCTCGACAGATTTAACGTTTTGAAGTCTTCTTACTTTAAGTCTATTTAATTGTTTGAAGCATTGAACATCATTTTCTATTTATGATCCTGACATAAAGCGTACATTAATATTTGAAAATAATCTTCATTTTGTGTAGCAGGAGGTTAAGAATTGTGGTGGTAGTGGTGGTGGTGGTACTAATCTCCATCTGGTCTAGTGAAACTAGACCATATTCATGCGTCCATAAATATGTACGAAGTCTAAGAATAGCAGGAGGGATGCAACAGCCTCCTCACAGGAAAACCCCAGACATTGCAGAATGTGCTGAGGAGAAAAAGGACTGATGATACATTTGGGGCAAATTGGGAAGATTCTTTTGCCACCCTCAAAATTCATGCACCTCAGGTGACCAGTCGAAAATCGTGAGAATGCCGTTTGATATGATTTGGAACCCTTGTATAATATCGCGGATCCAGTGTGTCTTTGAAAGTACCATCGGTGTACAGGAGGGACTACCTAGGTTCTACATATTAATTCTTTAGCCCTGGAGTAGATCTCAGTCGATGTAAGGACCATGTGGTCTACCGGATCCACAGGATTGCTGGTAGCCGCCTTCGCAAGGTCGTGCGCAACTTCGTTCCCATAAAGGCCTACATGGGAAGGGACCCACTGTAGATGAAAAGGGTGCCAATCCGAAAGCTGGTGAAAAAGGTGAAGGATACACCTGCTGGTACTGTTGCCGATAGATGGCCATTTCGATAAATGTTGGATGGATAATCGACTGGCTGTCAGTATCCAAATTTCACAAAAAGCTAGTTCTCTTATGTTGTTAATAAATGAAAGACCACACATGATAGCTATTAGCTCCGTTCTAAAGACTGAAGCATGGTCGCATTTCTTCTCTGAAACTTGATGAAGTGGTCAAGTAGTTCAATTAAAACTCCACTGTGCCAGTAGCATTTGTCTCTCCTTTACTGACATGAGTATTGATCTTGGCTGCATCCAGTGGAATTCCATCAATCACCTCCAGAGCCGATTGCTTAAGAAGTTCGGGGTGGTCAGACATTTTATTGACATTGGGCATTAAATTATAATGGAATGTGACCCCTTGGAGTCCAAGGACAGGGTTGATGAATGAAGTCAGGCATTGGTTTTCCACATTAAAACTCAGGTTTTGTATAAGTGTCTGAGAGAAGGGACTATTTCGTTTCAACCTTTGATTATCTTTCCAATGCTTTAAGTATTGATAAGGTTCTATGTTGATCACCATAACTGAGGAGTTTGTTGAAGTACTTAGTCAAACAATAGTTTCTTCTCATATTTAGAGGCTGAAGGTCGCACTCATATAGAACTAAGTTATTAGGACAGCTGTTACGAAGGCCTGCGAAGAATTGTATTAGCAACTTGAGAAACCAAACTTCTGCGGCTAATAACATATTTTGTAACAAAAACCAATAGAGTGGGTGTTAATAACGAACGAAATTCTTCATTTCTATCAGAGTTGACAGTTGCGCTAGACATATGTAACACATCTACTGATGATTGAATTTTTTTTACATAGATCGTAATAAACGTACACACTTGTTATGAAATACCGATGTTAGTAGTTTTATACCAAATTTCAATTTGAATTATTTTTTGTTGCATGCATTTACACCAGTGTTTCTCACAGTTTCAATGTTTGAGATCCCAATTTTCAATCATAATTTTCATCGTATACCCCTCCGTGCAATAACAAGGTGATAAATGCAATAATATTGTACTATGGAACTAAAACTACATTACGATTTTAATTATAAACCATACAAATTATCAAGATAAGTATTATATTTAGTATAAAATTTTGGACATGACAAGCCCATGTCACTAGTAATTCTTAAACTTATTTTTAACTTACTATTGATAAATTAGTTATGAAGTAATTATCTGTACTGATACATTTATACGTATATTATATCAGTTTAAATGTGTCAGAATGTATTTTGTTTTGCTTCTTTTAAGTAAATTGATAATATTTTAAAATATATTATTTTTAACTTTTCGATATGTTTGCGGACCCAACGTTAGATTGCCATGCTTCCCTAGGCTGGCGTGCCCCACAGTTTCAGAAGTGTTGACTTAGGCACTAAACTTTCACTGTACGCTATTTTTTTAATTAAAAAATTGTTTTTGCTTCACAAAT
Organism: Trichonephila inaurata madagascariensis; assembly: GCA_019973955.1. Lineage (NCBI taxonomy): Eukaryota > Metazoa > Arthropoda > Arachnida > Araneae > Nephilidae > Trichonephila > Trichonephila inaurata. The sequence continues at coordinate 100,999 of BMAV01016589.1, read as the reverse complement.
ATTAACATGGGTTTCACTAGTACTTTTTAGCACAGTTTTTTCGGAAAATATTTAGATTTTTTTCATCTTGCACGTTTTTTTAAAGTTGTGGAGCATATCCTCAAATTTCTCGCATGTCGCATATATTTTCTGCATGGTTTTCTAACTGACGTATCTATCGTGTAAAAAATAATTGGTTGTATTTATTTTTCAAAAGATATAAAAGCATATTTGTATCATTATGTTAAGATCTTTCCGATAACATGATTTATTTATCTGAAAGAAAGGCATTGAGAAAGTCCAAAATAATAAAATTATAAGGCATTTTTTAAAAAAAAAAAACATAAAAAAAATAGTTGTGATTTAAATACCTGGATATAAATATATGTTTAAAATGCAAGCTCAAATTAGACGAAGAAGAATACAATGAACCATAAACATTTTTGCTCTTACCTTTATAAATATAAAACATTAATTATATATACAGTTTTATAGATTCAATAATTCGGACTTCTTGTTTAGTTAATCTGTTCATATGCAAACGAATGTCGAACAATTTCTAGTCTAAAACTGGGCCCCCCCCGCTCCCAATTTTTTTTTTTTTTTTTTTATTTCTAAAAATTATTAGTTTTTAGGATCTTTGCATTTTCAAGCAAACATAATTTCCAAGTTTATTTTAAATGATAAATAAAATAAATTATGTGGGGGAACCTTTTATTTTGTCATTTAATTAACAAATATATTGCAAGACTTTTGAAATTCCTTTTTTATTCATATCACAAACACAGAGGAAAAAAATTATTTTTCAGAAATAAACCATTTGAGAGACCTAAATTTTTATTTGTCGCAGGTAACGTGAGAGGGAATCAGACAAAATATACATTTTTCCAAAACATTCTGTGGTCAGAGAATTCGAAAGAAAAAAAATGAAACAGCCTAAATATATAACTACTTTCTCAGCATTTTTCTTCAATTTTCATCGTTTTAAATCATGTATATGTTCTTTCCCTAAAATTAACATCTTTTTATCTTCCAATTTTGCATCTCTGTTCGTTGTCTTCGATGAAAGCAAAGAATAAAGGAAAATTTTTTTATATGAGACATTCGAGACGTGTTAGAAGGAAACTCACATTCAATTCGAATGAAAAGAAACGAAATTTGTGTTACAAATTATGTTCAAATATTCGAAAATACCTTATATAATGTAAATTAATTATCAAGACAACGAATTTTAGCTTTAAAAGGGTTCACCCATATGATGACCTGTTTTTAAGCATTTTTGGGGGATTTTTTTGGCGACCAGCAAAAAGATAGTTAATTTTTTTTATCATTTATTTATATGTATTTTAAGAGTATGCGTAGAAATGTTTAGCCAAAAATACCCAATAGAACGTGGGTTATAGCTCTCTGAACACACCCACCACAAAAAAAAAATGGAAGCTCACTTCCACCACGATTCCGGCTGATTGGCCTATCTGAAATAAAAAAAGACCATTTTAATCTGTAAGTTTAAATGCACTGAATGGACTATACTCAATTGAAAATATCTAACATTTAATTTTTAGTAGACCTCTGAGGAAGAAGTTTTGAATTTCATGGCGGGGGAGGGGGTTATGTTTTTGTTATAAAAACACAATATTTTGGATTTTGGAATTATCATATTCTATTCGGTGCGTATATATGTGTAACCCTATAAATTTAAAATCATTCGGTCAAACTGTCTTGAGATATGATTGAAAAAGCAGTTTTGAGAAAAACGCGTTTAAATTTTCAAGTCCGATTAAAACAATGAAAATCTTAACTTACCCTCAATCGGCGATGCTCTTCGAAGCTAAGCCAAGACTAAAACAAGTTCGACGAAATATTCAATAACTATAGATATTTCCTTTTAAACCTCTACAAACTTGTCTATACTTGTATGAACGTATATTTGCATAGAAAGGTCAATGGTATCAAGCGGACGGTACACAATAGGCGTAGCCTTCTATTTCCAGTTCAGTGCTCAGAGCAGCTGCTCTTCTAAGACCTGTTTTCTTAATAACAACTTGGAATTTAAAAAAAAGAAACCCTTTACCATTGTATTCTAGACATAAGGAAGCAATTTATGAAGAAAATTTTTTTGATTTTTTTGAACCCATCACGAGGGTAAATCCCTTGAAAACTCGTTAATATTTATTATAATTACTTGGAAATACAATTTAACTGTTTAATGGAAATAAGATAAATTAAATTTACTCTAGCCTGAATAAGTTTGAGTTCTATCATATAAGAGTTTATTAACTAGAATAAATTAATCATGCGATTTACTTTTTAAAAAATTTAACATAATACTATTTTCTCTCTGATACCTTTGTTATATTTAACTCATGAAACTTAAAGATCATGAAAAGAAGTAAAATAAAGAATTACTAATAGATTTTGGATTTAGAATCTATTTCTTGAATTAGAGTTACATCTAGTTGTGGGGAAAGTATCATAAACATCATAAATCATCATTGAATATTGGGCCGCAACTATTGAAAGCTTCAAGAAGCACTGCCGTAAGGAATAGTTTCTTTAAAGATGCGATAAATTGAAAAATTAACCAAGGATTTCATTTTAAGTTATGTATTTTGTTCTGTACATCTGTTTTCTTGACTAATATTCTATTGCATAAATTATTTTTGTAAGATCAATGACACAAGGGATAATCACATGAGATGTAAAAAGATAAGTGTAACTTAAATATATTATTTCTATATCAACATTTTTAAGATAGCTATCGTTGTTTCATTTAAAAGGAATAATCTCGCAAAGAAATGGCTTGGCTTAAGAGCCAATGGATACTTTCTCAAAACTAAAGTCTCTAAACTTTTTTTGTATAAGCCCATAAGCTTTTTAATCACTTGACTAAACTCTTTTGTTATTAGGGAAAAGGTGTATAAATATTCTTATCCCTCTTGTTTTATTAGCCGCAAAGATTCCCATTTCTTAGCAAGTAAATACCACATCTTGTTGCCATCATCTGACTCATAATAGTGGCAAATTTTATCAATAAAAGGAAGAAGACAGAGTAACCCGAAATGCTATCCTGAACAGCAGTTTCTTCTCGATATCACCCGTCTTTTAAAGGTTAATACATGACTTCACAATTGAAGAAAATGTTCGAAATTGCATTTAATGTAAGTTAACATTGAAAAAAAAAATTTGAAAATTTTTTTAATTGTCTTGAGTATATAGTTTTCTAAAATTAAAAAAATATATATATATATTTTTTTATATTTCTAATTTTTGCTTAAATTTCAGATCAGAGTTATTAAAAGTCAAATATATTTTATTTAAACTTAAATAAATGTACCATACAGTGGGAAACATCAAGCCCCCCCCCCCACTGCAAAGTCAGGTTTTGGCCCCCATCCCCACATAATCCTAGCCTCCCCCTCCCGTTTTTGGGGTTGAGGGTATGCTACAGCACTTGGAAATAAAATTTTATATAGTACAAGGTCAATTTCAGTTTGAATAAGAAAAGAAATTCTAAAATAAATATTTTATCGAATAAAAAAAAAACTTTATTCTTTTTTCGAAAAAAATATTCTTTCTCCCCTCTTGAAATGCAGGAATCTTAATAATTTCCCCTACTTACATTTATACCATTAGACTATGATACAGATATCATCGAATGGGAAAATTATCTTTCGTTTCCAAAAGTTATATATCATATTGTGAAACAAACCTATGAAAAGGGTTTACTGCGAATGCTGACATTTCCTAATTAAATACTTTCTTGTACGTAAATTAATTTGTGTTGGAAGATATAACTTTAATTATGAGATGTTTCCTCGGATTAATTACTTGTATTAATGTTTACATTTAGAAAAGAGTTCTGTAGCATTTGTTTCGTTATAGGTTAATGAATTTTGTTACAGAAAATCGCTGTTGCATAAACGAAGACAAATAATTATTCCTAGTAATATTTTCACATGATACTTTTAATTAAATATATTCTTTGAATTTGTAAATCTATTTATAAGCGGACATGAATTTATTTAAAATCAATAGATGATTCCTGAATATTATGTTGTAGAAAATAGTTTTTGCATGAAAATATAAGTGTAAAAGTAAAATTTAAAACTATAAAATGTCAATTTTAGCCAGAAACTAGAGAAAAAAAATCAATAAATGTTACAAAAGGCAAAATTCTGTAATAGAACAAACGAAATCAGCGTTTTAATTATGCCTTCATATTACAGTGAAGAAATTAACAAAATGAAATTCAGCTTTAAATTACCATAAAATCTTGCGTATAACAGGCACCTTTTTACAGAAAAACTAAGATCGAAGTTTTCGTGTTTGCGTTATACTCCAGGTACAAAAACATATAGCTTTAAAAATAAAGAATTAAGAGTTCTACATATTTCGAAATGCTGTTTATGTGTAAAAGAAATGTCTTACCGTATAAATTTATAGAATTGTACTAGAAATATACTACTTTTTCAAATATCTTCGATAGTTCATAGGATTAAATAATTCAAAACATAAGAGCATAGCACACGTACATTTCAGGTGTGTTTGTAAGAAAAGGTGTACTTTATACGGTAAATGTACCTAAAATTTAGAAAATGCAGCTTGAAAGTATAGGTGCTTGTTATACGACGGATTTTACGGTAGTTTTCATTAAATAAGCAAGTAAGTGATCAGCAGAAATATTGTCAATATACAGTTATTGTTTTTTGTATGTAACATGCAATTTTTTCTAATAAATTGTATTTCAATAAATACCTCCAACGACTTTTACTTTAAAAAGTAATATGTTTACTGTTTAATAATATATTTATTCTTTCATAATATATTTATTCTATTTTAAAAATTAATAAAATAATATTACATAAATTATTTGGAAACAAATTAAAATGAGAGAGTAAGAATTTTGGTATAATTTTTCTCGTTGACGAGCAATTATCCCAAAGAACAAAATTTATGAACAAAAGAAACAACACTTCGTTCATTAATATATTTATAATTGTGTTGCATTTGAAATCTTCAAGGAATTTCAAAAATACATATTTCTCTTAGACGCATTACTTTCATAAGATAGGTAAATCGATTGTTTATTTTACAACAACTTAACTCAGTGGTGTGACAGCTCATGATGGTCAACTCAGTATACGCGACCATGGGCCCTGAGGAGCATGAGCAGATGTTCCGTTAAGGTGGTCAGTCTGACGCGAAACCCTCCAGTGTTAAGTTCCCAATCAAGCTTGGTACTCATTTTATCGACAAACTGAAGGGATGAAAGGCTAATTCAAACTTGCCCATCCCGGGGTTTGAACCTCGGACCTGTGGTGAGGATGCGAGATGCACTAACTAATCAACCACTTTATAATATGGTTTCATATAATGCTATATCATGTTCTCTTCCGTTTACAAACTTTGACTTTTTTTTTTTTAATTTTAACTATGCAGCTTTCCTAAGATTTTAATTTTCGTAATTATAGTAAATGTATCCCATATATTTTTTTACTTGTTTAAATTATTACTTTTGAAACTGTTTATACTAGACCTTGTTATTATACTGAACAAATATATAAATGGAAATTTATTTAGTGGAATATGACAAACACATTCGTTAGTCAGGAAAAATGCAATTATGAGGCAGTGCACAAATTAGAGCAGTATTTTCTGCAATATTTTAGGAAAAACAGCTTGGATAGACTCCAATTCATACAAATAAGGTTTCCATTATTGATAATATGCTATTTAAGTTCTGTATTTTGTTAGTTTACAGGGGAAAAAAATGAAAAATGTTTATTAACTAAAATGAGGCAATTCTTTTTTTATCTTGCTACTATATATATATATATATATATATATATATACTAATGCTAAGAGTGGTGAGATTTTGGAATTATTTATGTAACAACATAATGAAATTGAACTTATTTTTAAATTTGTACTACAAATCATTCTATTTTTTTAAAATTAAATTTTAATGTTTACATGTTATTTTGCTAAGGGGCAGAAATCAGTTGATCTGCAGATTAGCTAGGTGATCTGCAAATTAACTGGGGTGATCCGTTAAAATGTGAGAAATTCTTTCATTTCTCGAATTACTTTGGTAATCTACGCATTAACTATTAGAAACTCGTTAATTTGTACATTACATTTCAAGCACTCATTACGGTAAAAAAAAAAGATCTTTCGTCAAACAACAACAACGCTTCTGCGCGTTACATTAAATGCTGGTTGTTTATTTTTTGATATCTAAGAAATCAAGTATATATAATCGAACAATCGACATGTTAGTCGATAAAATCAGTCATCAACCAACTGAAAAATTGCAATGCAAAAAATCAAACATCTCAAAATATTCTTTCAATTAAGGAACTTGACATACAGTTATTTATTTATTTTTCGACATCTAAAGAATCACGCTTATACAATCAAACAAACAACACATTAGTTCATCGATACTCAACCTGTGACCCACCGAGCCTTTTTAAAAGGCCCGGTTATGGTAAATTGCTCTGAGAAATTTATTTAATTAAGAACATCGTACTAAAAATTTGGAGGGGAACTCTATATCAAGAAATCAAATGTATCAACTTTGCTTTTTGCTGTCGGTGTCGTACGGGTACGAATTGGTATTATTTTTCTATTTGGAATGGTTACGGTTAGTGATAGCAGAACAACAGTGGAGTAGCAACAAATTTTATGGGTCGAACTAATTTTTAACTATCTTTCATATATTGCAAGCGAAAAATATTCGAAAAAAATTAGGAGGTGGACTACTTTGTAGTGAAAAACAAACATGGATCAGAATTGGATGATTTGTCACGAAAGTGCTGAATTAAAAACATACAAATGAACAGGAATTATTTAATGACACTTTCCCTCTAAGAAATATCTTTCAAGAAGTCTGTTTTTTTCTTGGTAATCATATGAAACTGTTTATTGATGCCGAAATTGTGAAGCAGGTTTTCTTGAATACTTCTAATTTAGTGTTAGTGACAAAAATAAAAAATATGTAAAAAAAGGAATAATTAAAAAAAAGCAAAACAGGAAATATAGTATTTCAATCAATTTTCCTCATTTTAAATTTCTTAATGTTACCTTGGTCTTAAAGCATTTCTCCCACCCCCCTTCCCCATTTATCTCCTCATGTTGCGACCCGCGTGAAATAACTAGCATATGCATGCGGTCCGCGTGAAGTAGCTGACATATGTATGCGGCCCTGCAGGAAAAAAGGTTGAGTACCCCTGCATTAGTTAATAGAATCAATCATCCATCGATTGAAAAACTATAATACATAGAGAATTAATGTAGTATTTAAGATGAATACCTTATTATAAATTATAATTTAAGAAGTCTCTCTTCGAAAAATTTTCTTATCTGTGCAATTATTTTTCTAAAAATTTTGGATAAATAATTCTGTGAGGAGTCAACGTTCAATAAAAATTCTTGACAGAAAGGAAACGAGGGAAACAGACTTTATAACTTAAATGTTACGTAAATGCTAATGTGAGAATTACCTTGTTAAAATGCTCAATAAGCTAAATAAACTCTCAATTCCGCACTTAAAGGGAGCAAATCAGTTAATCTGCAGATTAGATTGGTAAACTGCACATTAACGGCTTTCGAGCTTTAACAGTAACATATATATGAATTGGATATTTTTTTTTCAATTCGAAGTATTAGTTTACTCTTTCCCTATGTATATCTTGTTCAAATATTCAATTGTTAATGCAATAAATAATATTCATCCATTCAAGTGAAAATGAATTTTTTAAACTTGTAGTGGAAGACACTTAATGTTAATACAATACTTCAAATAATAATCCATTAATTAAATTTTATTCTTTAATTTTAAACTTATTCTGCGTTATTTCTGTCTTAGTTACAATTAGCTGCAACGGATGGTGCCAGTACGTTTTTCTAACAAAGTAGTAATCGACATTAAAAAAATATGATACTTGTTTTAAAAGTTCGATTATTTAAAAAAAATTAGTAACTTCTTAACTACCGTGGAAAAGTCACGAAATTCATCCCCATTGCCACCGTTTTTCCCACAGGCAAGCGTTGTTACACGGTCTATTGGGGGGGGGGGGCCGACGCGTATTACCATCTAAAAATTATTTACTTTTACTTTCACTTTCAAAAAGAAAGAAAAAAAGGATAAAATAATAAAACGAAAACAAAAAAGTTAAATATCTACAGTTACAATACGATTAAAAATAAATAAAACTTATGTGTTATGTGATATTTCCTGAAACATTGTGTGTTCAACGCATAATCCATTGTCGCATTCAGCGCATTCATAAAAAAATTATAAAGCTCCTATTACACACGGTAAGTGAAAATGACACCAAAATAAGAAAAGAGCACCCTCCAACGAAAAAATGAGAAAAATTGTTTAATAATGCGAATTTCCTCATTTTCCTAGACCAGGGGTGGTGAACCTTCGTAAATCAGCGTGCCATTTTTTCTAAAGAAATGTTTCATGAGGTACACACGTGCCGTCAAATATTTTTGACATTGGATAATCTGGAAAATATTATAACTAAATAGTAACTCAAAACTCTTTATTTACTACGAATACATACATTTTTCATTGTATAATAGTAAATGTTTTAGCTGTACGTGTAATTCAAATTAAAGTAACATTAGTGTGACTACTGTTGTTGCATATTAAAGGAAAAGTAGCTTATATTAGCTTTGTAAGATGTTAATTGTAGCAGATGCATGCTGAATTAGAGTCATTCGCCAAACGGTTTTCTACGCGCGAGTCTTTCATATTATTCATCTCTGAAAATAATGACTAGCAGGCATAAGTTAAAATAGTATGAGCCAGATTCTTCAAGAAAATGTGGCTGGAATCGAATTCAAATCCATAAATTCAAAATTTAGTTACTGGCATTTTTACTTATATGGCTTGTTAATATTTATGTTTCAATCAATTCCAACTTATTCTTGTTTCAATACATTTTTGAATCGATATTGAACAACACAGGAAATCAATCAGTTTCATTTTTAAAAAAATCTACAATTTACAACCAATCAAATTGGGCCAAGTTCAGTTTATCAAATGAAGTCAAATCAGGGTATATAATAAAATTGAGAGTTTCCTACAATTCTTTGAAAGGAGAATATTACTGGAAAATCCTTGATTGAAGAATAAATTACGGAAATAAATTGTTTAATATCTTCTTATATAGTCTGGTTTCTCATGTACATCTAATACTTCAAAGTGAAATTTTTTATTTTGAACTAAAATGCAAACCGTTTTGATTGGTGACGTGGCCAAAATATTGTGTCGCATGCCATTGGTTCGCCATCCCAGTCCTAGACTTTCCTTTTCAAATTCCCCTTCCCCACCTCTTCTCCGAAATGAGTACATTCTTTAAAAGCACATTCTCATGTCATTGTATTCGAAAGCAGTGAGACTAGTTTTAAGCAGAGCAGCGCAATACCAAAAGTCTTCCTTTTGAAGGACGAGTATACGCGTCCAGGGCACTAAAGGTATCAGCTCAGCAGGACGTGTATACACGTCCGCGGCACTTAAGGCGTCAATAAGTGATATCTTCAAGTGTCAAAAGTTTTACTCGTAACTGTACGAATCAGAAATTGGTTTTTCAAACAAGAAAACATTTTATTTACACACATGAATATTCTTAAAAGATTTAATTTTTGCGCCAAATATTAAGATTTCCTTTGTAAAAAAATTGGAAACCAATATATATCATCAGTAGATATATGAACATTCTGAAAAATATACATAAAATTCTTCGTAATCGAGAACGTGGATTTTCTTGTGGACAATTGTTACAAAATACGTTTTGCCATTTGAAGTTTCTACATCGCATTTGTCCAGAGTTAACATTTTTTCGTGATACAACGTTGTCGGTGATCAGTTTTTGCGTCGAAAGTTTATTGGTTAAGCGATTGATGTGTGTCACGATAACTAGATATGATTAATTGAAGCTCAATATGGAATTTTAAAAATTTTCAGATTAGGTACCGATTTCTAGAAAAGAGCTATCCTAATTGTAACACAGTTAAAGTCTTGCATGTCTAAGTAAAATCTTGAAACATTTACCCCATTTTTATTCATAATATGCATCTGTTGATTTTTTTAAAAGTGAATTAAAAATTTGCACAAAAAAAACCATTGAAAAAAATCAGATTTGATTGTACAGAAAAATGATTACTTATAAAAAATGATGTAGACGATCAACGATATCACAAAGGACTAAATTCATGATGGTCACATGATAACGGTAATCACGTTTTCCCATTGATTAAAAATTCACGTACTAGTTGTTCAACTTGTAAAGTTTAGATAACATTTAAAATTTGATATGATTGGGTAAAGAGTTCACGTGTTAAAAGAAATTCTTCAAACCGTTATCAAAATTTAAAAAAAAAATACTTACATTATACGAATACGTTTAAATTAAGTGCATTTTGCTTAACTAAGTGCATTATTATATCGTTGACAAATATGTACTTTCTAAAAGAAAGTACTTGCAAAAAGCAAAAGTTGGCAACAGTGAAGCACATGAACCAATTGGCTGGAAACTCGTGGTTATAGTTATGATATAATTATGACGTCGCATCAATTTATGAGCTGATTGGCCTAAAATAGTTATCTTAGTTATCATGTGACTAATGACGTCACATGATTTTGTCCAATGAACTAAAATAGTTGCATTAATAACTTACATTAAAACGAAATACAGTAGAACCTGTTTTTGTGCAGTCTTTTTTTATGCGATTTGTTTTGTGCAAGCTTTTCTTTTTATGCAGTATATGAATTCCAACGTCTTTGGCGCCACTGTAATGTTTTATATCAATGTACTTAAATAAACTTTAAGATATTCTGTTCACTGGTTTTAAACAGAGTCTCGGCGATGCACGTTCAATTGCTTTCTCTCAACGTTCTACAGCACGCGCTTGATTAAAGACGAAACTTTCAACGACAGTTACATTATCAATAATTTGACAGATTATGAAGACGGACAAGAAGAACCGGATTTTCTTTGAGAGCGGATAAGACATATGCAGGGATCCAGCATCCCAAAATATAGGGAAAGCATTTTCTAAAAATAGATGCCCTTTCCGAAAGAAGTTTGAAATTCCAAAAGAGCTTATATCATGCATATTTTATTATCGTGACGTTTACAAGCACATAACCAAACCGTATCTTCAAATGACGAAATCGATTTTGTACTAATTCATCACACAAAGATGTGCGCATTGGATTGCCATGAATTGCAGTGAATTATGTATGAGCAGTTTGAAAACTTTCCCATGTATGCAATGAGAAACAAAATGTTTTAAAAGTGTTTCATTGTGTTATTTAATTATTTATATTGTTTGGAAGTACTTTCTCATAAATTTCATAAATAATTGACGCATTTTCTAAGTGCTACTTATTTTATGCGGTCCCTCTTAGTAACAAAAAAAAATTATGCAGAATATTGACAACATTGTTTGTTATATGCAAGTATTTATTAAAATTTTGAATATTTTTTGTTTAGTTTCTTTTTATGCGGTCCCTAGCTACATAGTATAGACATAAAATAGTAATAAATTATTCACAGTAATCTTTTCTTTTCTTTTTTTTTTTTTTTTGCTAAAAGTAAAATATAGTTAATTTGTCTAATAAAAATCCAATAAATAGGATAAAAAAATGAGTTCATTGGATTGTAGCAATCTTATTTATAAGCAATTTTTCATTTCCCGCTCTTTTGCATACAGAACGAATCTAATAAAGGTAACATACTTTAAGCGGGTTTTATAGATCCTAAATTGGAATTCCCTTAAAAGTCATTTTAAATGGAGTTATTTAGACAAAAGATAATCATTTTTTAAACAAGAAAATTTTGAAAAAGTCTCATAACGAACAGTAGAATTTCCAACGTTGAAGTCGGAAGCCTAATGTATTCAATTTATTTATTCGAAGTTGGAAAAAAAATGCATTAGAAATAAATAAAATAGCTATTTGGAAAATTCCTCTCAGACTGAAAAGTGGATAAAAAAAAAGAAAACTCTCAATCTGTATACAAGAAGCAAGTGGGATCAAGTGCAAGAATTGCGACTCTGGGGTCTAAAGAAGAACTCCAGATTTGCCTTACGTTAGTAAATAATTTTTGTTTTGTATCTTCTTTAGTCTGTCTGCACGTTTAATCAAAAAAGAGAGAAAAAACTATTTTGCTAATCAAAGCATGCATCACTGATTCAAAAATTTTTTTAAAAAGTAAATATTTCTCTTAAAGTTATTTCTTTGTTGTTGAATTTAAGGTCTTATTTAGCTGGTGTACAACGGATCGTTCATATATTCTTGGTTATGTAGTATAATTAATAAAAATTAATTGATTATATATATAAAACTAATTATTCAAGAATTGCAGATACAGCCATGCTGGCATCATTTTGGCGACTTAGAGACCAATTTGGCAACTTTCGCCAAAACTTTAAAATTTTTTTGAAGTGATAACTTTTTTAGGCGCATTTTGCTGAGGAGTGAACTTAAATGATGCGTTTTAAAAAGCCAATCATTGTTACTCTCGGGTTTGTAACGCTCGTAACAATTGATCGGAATTGTCCGTAACAATGTAAAGTCCTTCAAGACTTGTTATAAGTATGAGGAAATACATTTTCAACAATTGGTATATGTTGCGTTATCAAGAGCAACAAATCTTAAAGGACTTTGCATTGTTTCGGAAAATTCCGATCTAAAATTCTTCCATTGCCTAAGAGAATCTACATCTCTCAGAGATCTACAAAATGAATTTAAAAGTTTTGCACAAAACAAACTGAAACAATCTCAGATATATTCACAAAGTTCTTTTCCACCATAATAGAAATATTAATATTTTCTTTGAATAGTCAAAGTTTACGTGCACATGCCTTGAATCTCAATTACAGTGTTATGCAACATGTTATTATATTACTTTTAACAGAAATTTGGATAAATAAAATTAAAAAAAAGTAGATGTGTGTTCCAAATTTTCGTTGTATTGTTAAATTCCAAAGACACAATCAATGAGCTGGTGGAGTTGCTATTGTTTACGAATTTTAAGTAAATAGTGTAAATAATTTGTATATGTAAAGCATTTAAATTACTCTATAATGTATGTTAAAATGATAATATTCACAAGAAATGTAGTCCCTTGCATTATAATGGTGACTCAATGGGAACATGGCGAGAATTTGGCGATAGAACCAAGTTGGCATCATATTTGGCACCGAAGTTGCCTATCAATTTGGCGTCTTTTACGACCATTTTATCGTCATTGGCGACCCTGTTGGTGAGTTCGGGACCTTCTGGACTCTTCTAGAAACTTGTGGAGAAATCCACTTATATTTCACGCTCTATGACTCAAGCAGATTTTTTCTGGAAGTTTCCGCCGGGGCTGTAAATAGAGATGCTCGCCAAAACGAGAGTCAGTCTTGATTCAACCAGAGATTAGTGACAAATGTTTTGACTAGAGATAACTGATTAGCTTGGCTGTGATTGTGTGTTAATAATCCTTTACATACTTGTATTTTAAACACTGATAATTGAGTTTGAATGCTGTGGAAGAGGTGTGAAGACCTCGGATTTATTCTCTGAATATTGTTGCTAAATTCTGTATTTCACGGATTGGAATTTTGACAATAAATTCTCAACGCTCTTAAATAACTGTTTTTCTTTTTTAAGACTGATTCGCATAAAATCCTCGAACCCCGATTAACGTAACACTATACGCAAGTAATATAAAAAACAAAAACAAAAAAAAGAATAATTCAATTTCTACTTAGATCAACAAAGAAAAATTTTATTTTAGCTACTTTTTATTAAATAGTTGCAATTAATATAAATATGTGTATACATAGGACAGAATCACAACATTAAGTGGTAATTAATTTTTATTAATTATCATTAAGGTATGGTATTGTCATCCAAAACAATAGTGTATATAAAATTTCAGTTCAATTGAATGATTTAAAACGTGAGAAAAAAATCTTTTAAAGTGTAGACCCAAGTCTCTAAAAATGAAACATACGTGGCTGTATCAGTAGTTCTTTAAATAATTGGTTTCAGTCAATTAATTTTAATTAGTTATAATTAAATTATCGTATTTTTACCCAAAACTATAGTGTATAGAAAAATGCAGCTCAAACGAGTGCTTTAAAATGTGAGAAAAAAACGTTTTCATGTTTTGACACAAGTCGCCAAAAATGATGCATACGTGTCTGTATTTTTAATTATTTGAATAATTAGTGTCAATTAATGTTTATTAATTATAATTAAATTACTGTATTGTCATCCAAAATAATCATGCTTATAAAATTTCAGCTCAACTGAGCGCTTTAAAAATGTATTGTATCAACGATTCAAAACTCCACGAAGATAAATAAATAAATAAATATATAGAGTGTGAGCTAATAGTAGGAAATGAATAAAAATAAAGGATATGCGACAGCTTATCAACTACAGAAATGGATGTAGCATCAATTACTACTGAATCATTTGGGTTGAATGAGTCATGCATCGGAGAAACGTGCAGCGAAATGTAGAACAGAAAATAGACAAATAAATCTAATGGTTACTATTTATATTTCCCCAAATCAAAGTGTAGAGAAAATTATCGAATTCATTCATAAAAGTTAAGTTTCCTGCACTGAAGCCGGATCAGCTCTTCTGATAAAATTGTCTATTATTTTAAGTGGGGATTTTCATGTAGATTTTTCTTAAGACGAATCAAAGCCTTTAGTATATATTTTTAAAATCAAAATTAAATTTAATTATGCAAATGATCCAAATGAAAGCACGACAAAGTACGGAACAACGCTTGACGCATGTTTTTTAGATATTTATATAAATAATTTTGAGTATTTTTTAATTATTTATAACTTATTTCAGCTAAAATGGATCATGTTACAATGTTCCATAAGTAAAATCCTGGTGAAAAATATAAGCTGAATTTGGTAAATAAAAATTGTAGAATGTGGGATGTGTTAAAACAAATATGAGTAATTTGGAATTTTGTTCAAGTAACATTTCAAAAGAGTTAAAATTATTTATTAATTTTGTTAAATTACACAAAGGCAGCAAAAATCATTATTGCAAATAAATGACAAAGAACACATACGGGTTTTTATAGCGACTGCATTCTTCATTCGCTTTGTCCATACAAAATGATTAGTATTTAGAGGGCGCTTTTAATGTTTGGGACATTCAATTTATATACGGTTATGACGAGCAGTTATAAAATGAAATATTCTTATCCTTCCTTCTTCAGTGGCTCGACAGACCAGGGTGGGTCTTGACGTTCTCAAAAAGCTTTTTTCAGGCCAGCCTTCTTGCCAGTGTTCTCCGATGCTTAGTTTCCCAAAACTACGAGTTTTTCTTCTGGTCATCAAACCATCTAAGATTTGGCTTGCCCTTTCTTCGAATGTCATTTGGTTGGGCATTGAAATTTTTTTTAATATCCATGTAATATGTTCTCAATTACACTCTACCCTTCTCCATATAATCAACTACTTGTCAATATAATCAATTCAAACACAATTATCTTAATTATTACTACAATCAACCAAATACTGTCCGTCGTGTCAAAATATTCCCAAGAAACTCTATTCTTGGTACTGCAAACCACGCGCCATGCGTCCGTTCTCAATCAAATTAACTCGCTTTTAACAATAAATCCCGGTCAAGCGTTCCACGCTTCCCCAAAACACAAGAGATTCTCTCAATAAACTATCTCTTATTAAACCAGATCACTCGCTGTGCGTCGATCTCCCTTGGCAGGAATTCAATTTCCTTAACCCCCAAAACAGTTCACCGCTTCGCCTTTCCAAAATAAGGTACTTTATCTTCCCTGACCGCTTCGCTTGAAGTCAAAAAGCCTCCTCCCTTCAAAATACAGCAACCTCTCCGAAACCACGCCGATTCACAACAATATTTGATAATCTCCCGCCAACAGTAGTCTCAGACACTACAATCTATCCGATAATTTTCCAAATGCTCTGTTAGCATTTCCAGTCCTTTATTTTTATACAAAGACCGAATATTCCAAAATGCTATTCTCAAGTCCTTTAAACCTTTTCCAAGTCCTTTCGTTTCCTAGAAGTCACCCCAGATATATTTTCTTCCTGAGATTCCGTAATAAGAGTTTTTTTTATGAGGTAGAGTAGTTAGCCCTACGCCCAACCCCGAACCTGAAGGACCGGTCACGTTTTAGTCACCTTCTAACGACACGCATGGGCTACGTTAAGACTATTCTTTCACATTCGATCACCAGACGGGTGGAAATATTCTTATAGTGAAACAAATCACCTGAAAGTAATTAATACATTCATTTATATATATATATATATACATGAATATTTTGGGTTTGATACTTTCAAACTGTGTGTTATATAAATTGGAAAGAAATTCATTATTTCAATTATCTCAAATTTGTTTCATTGGATTAATGTATATTACTCTTTTTGAATCGATTAATTAACATATCATGAAGAAATCAGAAGAATCCTTCAAAATAAATATTTGTCAAAGATTTGAACTGCATGTTGATTATTACCTTTTGTTCCCATAGACTAAATAAAAGATGTACTTCTTCATAATCTGTTTGTTTGTTTTTTTTTACTTATTTTGTAGAAAGTTAATGTGCATTTGAGCAGAGAAACAAGTCATATAGACTTATAAAAGTTTTTAAAAGTTTTAACTCGACAAACAATAACATTCCGTGAAATTCATGCAAATCAAATTAAATTTTCAATATTCACACAATATCATTTTGCCCGAACATATTTTAAAATTCAAATTTTTCGAGGGAAAACAGAAAACTTTTTCCTTATCTCCACAGATTATTTTAAAGCAGTTATTGATATTGATTTATTGTTCCCCGTTTTATTTGATATGAACCGTAGTGAAATTTTTTTCCTTCTAATAAGCGGGTTTCTTTAAAATCTTTTTTTTTCTTCAAAATCGATATTAGTTTTTTGATCCTTCACTTTCTTTGATATACCACAGATGTTTAAATTTCAGTTTTTTATAAACAAGTAACTAGTGATAGTTTAAAATATTGCTAAGTTAAATACGTATATGTGTTTATAGCAAACAATGTAATTGAATTGGTAATTCGTGCATTAATAAAATTATTTTGGAATTATGAATTTATTATTATAAAACTTATACTGATACTTGACAAAAATGTCCATCAAGTTATTAGTGATTTAAATTGCAACAATGATAAGCACATAGTTTTTACAATTATTGTCTTTCTTATCAGTTTTTGCTGTTTTTGATATCTTTATGCGTGGAAATGTTTAATTGCATAATACATTAAGGGAAGCAAACCTTAGTATTCTTAACATCCGGTGATTTGTACGGATGAGAATTGTTTTATGCAGTTATTTAGTTCATTTGAGCATTTTAAAATTATTGCTAATTTAATAAATTAAGGAAAATGATGTTTGTTTTGGTTGTGCAATCAGCATATTCTACCTGTTACAACTTTTTACTAAATGATTAGTTAAATGATTTGTGTTATCCCTTCCACATAATAGCTTTTATTTCGCATTATCCAATTTCTACTGATATATTATTCGTGACTAACTGTTTAATATATTTTTGTAGATATTTTGTAATGTATCTTGCTTTCTCTACAATCAGCTGAAAAGTTTATTTTTTAGAAGCGCATTTCCATAATTTAATTGAATCCGTATAATATTTGTTTGTTTGTTTCTTTGCTTTAATATTTTGCAAAATTAAGTATTTTCAAATTTTGAATTCAGTATATTTATTTTATGATGCAGAAAATTCTAAATTCTCGAAATAAATTCTGAGAAACGAAAAAAGTTCTCAAATGTACTTTTCTTCAGAAAAAATCCTTTTCAATGTCTCTAATAATTACTTTGTGAAATGCGTTTTTATAGCGATTGCTTAACGGTACTTGCATCTAGTCACGGAAAAAACTTTCACTGTATTTAAATAAATGTTTCTATAGGTATAGTCTTGTAAGAAGTTTCTTACTGAAAAAAAGATCATATATATATAGAAAAACACTATACCACCCAAAAGAAATAGAGGAATACATAGCTTACAGAAATTGGGCTAATATTTCTACTGGTAACTAACGCAAAACAAAACACCCGAAATCTAAAGCGTAGTTGAAAAGGAAACTTCATATTAAAATCAACATTCATGATATCAAAATGAAAAGAAAAGATCTGTGCACTGGAATTGTGATTTTACAGAGGCTTCTTTCGTCACTATTCTTGAAATTATTCTTGCTTTTATTTTGAGAAAGGGTTATTTGAAAGTAACGGAACAACGTGATTTACTGAGATTCATAAATATAATCGAGATAAACGAGTCCGAGAAAACAAAGAATTGTTGAAAACTGTAAAAATAGGAAGATGTTCATTTCAAAGCTGTGGAATCGATTTCAAGAAATGTTGAATTCTAGACAACTGCATGGGCAAGTACTTCATCCACTTGATACACACAAATAAATGACCAGTATCTCCTAATAAAAGATCACCAAGACACAGAAAGATATGTTACTCAGCTGAAAATACACGAACATTTGGTAATATATGTCAAACAGTCCAAATTAGACTTCTTCATATTATTACCTATGCACATAACCAATATCCACGGATTGCAAGATACCATCAGCTGTTTATTAAACAGACCATATTCAATTTGGAATGTGACATCTGCATATTCTGATATGATAAGAAAGGGAAATGAAATCACATGTTCTTTCGTGAAAAATCACATTATAGATTAGACGGTTCGATAATATTCGATGGAATATGCACTGGTGTACTTACGAATCTTCATATTATTCAGAATAACAGTTTTATGCTCATCCCCCTCAATGAAGATGAAATACTTAGTGTAGACTACCCTTACGCTGTAGCCATACGAGATTCTTTGGAAGAATAATTACGTCATAATATTCGACTTGTAGAAAATACGTTTGGTGCAAAAAAAGAGTATGATGTGGCCAGCATGCTCTTCTGATTTAAATCTGATCGAGCATGCTTGGGACACATATGGAGGATGCATTTCAAAAAATTCCTACACAGTTATTCACTATCCGGGACTTCGAGATCGTACTTCTTGAAGAAACGAAAAGTAATCTAATAGGTAACCTCAGAAAATTTTCAGTCTTACCTATTCAGAAGAAAACCCTATAATAAAAATATCGGACTTATTTTTCAATCCTTACTATTAGTTCTTACTCTCCCTATAATATATATATATATATATATATATATATATATATATATATATTCAAATTTTAGATTGCTAATAAAATACTTTTTATTCTCCCATTAAAGTTCAAAAACATTTTTAACTTTTAGTGGATGATACTTGATGTTTAAACAGTTTTTTCAAATATAAATTCATTAATTTAATTTAATTAACTAAAATAAAAAAAATCTGGCCTAAGTAGGAATTGACTTATTTTTTTTTACATTAGACATGGTACGATTTAAGCAAACATTTTTAATTTAAGGATTTTCAAAATTTTTTTGGTTGCTTCTTATGTGCGTATACTATGTAAAACAGATTTTGTGCTCAAAATTTCAATAAAAGTTAGCTATTTAATTTTTTAAGGAAAAAATCTAAAATTTCTGAAGTGATTTTAAAATGCTACTCCTCCTACAAAAATTGACGTACACACATGAAATTTGATTTACAAGTATGTCCAACTATGTATAACAAAAGTTGGTATGGGTTTTGCGATAACACGATTGGTATTTGTACAATACTTCTTTTTATGAATCCTTATTGAAAATTCCTTAAAAAATTTGCAAATTCTAACTTCAATTATTTTTAAAAAAATAAGTATTGCTTTGATTCAAAAAAGCATACCAACTTTTGTTACATGTACTATTTGCAATGGGTAAAAAAAAATTCAAAGCATTAGGCACATTAGGAAAAAAAGCCTTAGCATTTTAAATGAAGACAGACTAGTTATTTTACCTTTCTGAGATAAGTAAGTTTAAATTTTTGATTTGCCATAGGGATGTGAATAAAAATGAATGTAAAAGCTTTCATAATTCGGCATTTTTTTAAGTTTAGAGTTTTCAAATTTCGTGAGGTTATATAAAAGTATATAAAAAATAATTTAGGCTAGAAAAATTATATTTGATTTTTTGACCGATTTTTGTCAATTGAATCGTACTGTGTCCCCTTAAATAAGGCTTTTGTCATTTATGTGCATCCAAATTATTGCCCTCAACTATCTTTACATTATTTCAAAACATTAAAGCTACGACATAATTTCTTATAATCATCTTTATACATTTGCATTTTAACATATGTACTCTTTCTATTGTTGTCCAAGCATGACTTCTTCAAATACTTTTTCACTTTTTCGCTCGCTCTTATATATTTGAGCAACGTGTTTAGTCTACAGAACAGTTTTTAAAGCATGGCACTTGAAAAATATAATTCATTCGATAAAGAAAATGAAATATTTTCGAATTAATTTATCGAATGCTCATAATCCTACTAAGAAAATATAACTAAATAACTATTTTAATAACTAACTATATTGTAACTGATTTTATAACTAACTATAATTTAACTAATACATTTATTACAATCTTTTTATAAATAACTCCACGTTTAATTGTTGCAATAATTCAATGAATCCACTAGAGACATGTATAAAAAAATACATTAATATAATATGATAATACCGGATTGACGAATTTGAATTCCTGGTTTCTTTTATATAAATATGAAAAAGGTTATTGTTTCTACTATAAATAAAGAGGAAATTTCATACTTTTTAATTTAACTCGAAAAATTTCTGATTTGGTTGACATTATTGCTGTTAGAAAACAAATCGAGTAATTTATCGTCGTCGAGACAAATATCTCAATGAAAATTTTATTTCTATTTTCATATTTTTTTATGTTCTGTTTGTTCTTTTATATATGTTAAAAATGTTATTTGAATTTGTGTAGACTTCAAAGATATTATTATGAAGTATGCTTGTAATGGTGCTTATTTTGGAAGGATTACTTATTTCATCAATGACACTATTTATATAAAGGCAAATGCAGTTACATAAAATGTCGCTACATTCTTTAATAGAAAAAATAGCCATTAATTTAACTTAAGTATTGCTGTTAATATTTTCACAGCTTTATGAGGATATTAATCACAATAAATGAGTTAAAATCGTTTATTAGATTACATAACTATCTTTAAGTACTACTTTTTTAAACGCGCAGTTTTGCTTAATTTCAATTTAACATTAAGAGTATTTAAATATGCTTGAAACTCAGAACGACTATACAAGACCTGCATTTTGTTTAGTGTAATAAAAATTCAAAATCTGACAATAGTGTTAAAGATATGTACACATTTTGAATCTCAAGCATTAAAGTGTTTACGGATTGATTGATTGATTGATTTTATGGCACAAGAGCCAAATTAGGCTAAGCTGCGCCAAACGATGATTTAAAAAATATTACAATTCTAAAAATTGGTCCTAATACATACATGGTTTGATAAAGTCAGATTATGCTGAAAAAGTTTCAATTAAAAAAAGAAAAAAATATGGAAAATTTTAAAAATAATTTAAAAGATTTCACACATGATTTTCATAAAGCGAATAAAGTAATTCATTTATAAAAAGATCAGACTGTATTAAATAAGTTCTAAAAAATTATAATTGATGTAAAATACCAATCGCACGTAGGAATGCAAACAGATTAAAAACGATAACAGTATTAATCAAATTTATTGACATTGATACATACGAGTTAATTTCATAAAACGTTTAAGTACTTTTCAGTTGAACTTTCATGCTTTAAATTTTCTTAAAACTAGGAAAAGTGCGCAATTATATGCTCTATATATTTCTATAAATTAATATAATAAAAACAATAATATATTTTGCCTTACTGTTTAAATAAAGAATTTAGTAACAACAAATAATATGCAACAGTGTTTCCTATTTGAAACATTACAACATCAGAGGAGTAAATAACATATTTAAAATTTTAAAATCATTATTTGATCTATCAATATGAAATTGTAAATTGTACGGATTTATTCCTAAAGGTCCCCATTTCCCCCCTTTTCTTATAGCCATTGAATTGTTTTCGATGAAGAAAAAGGAAGGAATATTTTATTCAAAACAGGATTTCAATAAACAGTTCAAAAAATTATGTAAATATTACCTTCATTTGATTGATTTATTAAAGGTAGTTTCCGGCGAAGTTTCTGACCAATTAAGAGGTTCACTTATGTTGTGCTTTTCTCTGAAGAGCTGATGCGTAGAGTAGCTCAGGAACATTAAGTCTGTTGAAAATGTAATAAGTCTGTTGTGAAATGTTGGCGATTGTGACCAGTTTTCATCATTTTTGTCGACCATGTTGTCAACTTCGCGAATGACTGAACGGTGCAAAACTTTATGTGCTGTATCGCCACCTGGTGGAGTTCTGCAACAAAGAGTAGCACAAAAACTTTCTCCACCAAAAGATGCATATGCATGTCAATTTTCTTAGTGATCTGTTCAAAGGTGCTGGAGTGAAGCGTGGTCATATATACAAATATCCATTTATATATAGAGAGAATAAATACTCAAAGGCAGTTTGCTTGCAAAAATAATAACTAATTATTGTACGGATAAGATGAAATATTAAATTTTGTAAACGCCACGTGTTTAAGCATGATTGGTGAGGTTTTTATTTTCTTCACACTTGTTTTGAAGTCATTTATTCTAGGTACTATCGAATTGTTCTTTAAAAATTCTTTAAAAACTATTTCCAGAACTGCAATCTTTTAAGTCGGTATTTCTCAAACTTTCAATATTTGTGACCCAATATTCAATCATATTTTTCAACGCTCCCCCCTTCCTTCAATAACAATGTATTGAAGTCGAAAATACGATACTCTGATGCTAAAGCTACTATACGACTTTAAACTTTTAAGTGCCACCGGCGTATATAAACATCTCTCTCAGCCAGTGCGTAAATTGCCCGGACGTATATATTCGTCTTTCCGAAATACGATCTTTTCTGTGCACTGTTATCCATAAAACTATTCCGAAGGCTTTGGAATGCAATAAAATGACCTTTACATCGTTTGCGATGGATTTACTTAACTCAGAGGATTTGCTTATTTATTCCTTTTCTACCTCCCCCCAATACACAACATACTCTCGCCTATGTGTTAAGTGGTGGTATTGGGGAGCGAAGCGAGTAATTTTTATTCAGCATTTAAAGAATTATTTTTAAACCTTACACCTTATCAAGAGAAGTGCTAATTTTTGCTTATACTTTTATATATGACAAGCCTATGGAGGCACTGTTAATTATTAAACGTGTTCTTTATTTAGTATTATTAAACTAATTATAAAATATATTGCGCAGTACTGATATATTTATAAGTGTATTATATCTCTGTAGATGTGTACTTTATTTTTTATTATGTCTGAATATATTATGTAATATTTTTTTAAAATAATCTTTTGTGTTCAATTTTTCAATATGCTCTTGCATAGTGATATCACACCCCCCTAGGTGGGCACACCCCACAGTTTCAGTAACACTGTTTTAAGTTCATTAGGTATGTCACTTATTTTATAAAAGAATGGTACAGCAATCTATGCAGAAGTCTAATTTTTCTTAATGCTCATCTCTTTTATTTTTGAAGCTCTCGATTTTATAACGAGTACCCGTAAACTTCAATCTTATTTTGTGTGCTAAAAATGCGGGATTTACTCCAGATTATACGATGCATGAAAATGCTACGACTAAAATGATCACTTCAACGCTGACAAAATAAATATAAACATCTACGCTTAAAAAGTAAAAATAAAAAAAGTTCTTACTAAGCAGCAAATATTAGAATTCCTAAATATTTCCTTTTTTTTTTACTAACACTGCCTACAAGAGCAAAAAGGAAATAATGTTTATTCACACCTCTACCGAAATTATTAAATACATTGGCATAATATTTTACGATGAAATGCATCGTTAGAAGATCGTAATACAAGGACGATTTGTCAACTCTACCATAAATTGCAACTAAGGTGATTTACTTGCAACTTCATCCGCTGCCCTGGGAAAAACAAAGAAAAGCCGGTCATACTTTCTCTTTCCTCTGAACGTTCGAAATCGAGGTCATATTTAGTAGAGACTCATTTGCTTCTTGGAGTTTATAATAACTGGGTGTTCTTGTGAAAAAAAAATGAATCTGCTTTCGGGTGAAACTAGATTCTTCTAGAACTTATCTTTTCTCTCAGAAGCAATTTGTTCCGGAAATAAAACTGGGTTTTAAATTTTATTCTGGAACAAAGCTTCTGTACATAAACTGGTTCCTATTGAGTTAGATATCATCATACATTTTATTGCGTACATGTGTTAAGTACATTAAGTAGTAGAGAAGCAAGATTTTAAGTTAATTTGCAGTTTGAATAAATAGAACAGTATAGAAAGAGAACACAGAAAAATGATACAGTAAAAACTTGGATTTTTGGTGTTATAATTACCAAATAAGTTTTTTAAATATAATATTTCCCTCAATGAAAAAGGAAAACACCATCTAATACGAACTTCGGAATGTGTATTTTTCTTTTTCTGCTGCGAAATTAATAGTAATAAATATTATTATTGTTGTAAGATTCTTATTCTATGCTTACTTACATACTTATTGAACTTACATAGATAAACTTCGATTACAATTTAAATTCTCAATAAAAAATAAATATTTTAATGGTAAAAAAAAATAATAATAAAATTATGCATCGTAAATGTATGTTTAAGTTTAGATATTGCTACTTTCAACTCAACTTATTGTTCCATACATTGCTCTTAAAATGTGACATTATTTTTATTCCTGTTGTATATTTATGAAAAGAAGTCCATTCTTAAAATAAATTTTTTCATCCCATTCTTTTTGTAATTTTGGAATAAACATACACACTAAGAGTTTTTTTTTTTTTTTTTACTTTTTTTAAAAATATTGTAAGCAGTTCGTAATGCAACCATTTTAAATGTTTAAAAAAATTTTATTTTAGTAATTTAATAACTATTTGGGAATATACTTAATTAAATTTAATGCATAAGTGACAATTATACAGCACATGTGCCAAGTTTTCCTAAAAAAACTATAAAACAATTTTAAAGAATATTCTTTAATAATTAACGTGTATTCATTCTATTGACACCTATCCTTCCCATAAGAAAAATATTTTTTTTACAGTGTCCATGGCCATGATCCCATACTTGTAG
Source organism: Trichonephila inaurata madagascariensis (assembly GCA_019973955.1). Taxonomy (NCBI): domain Eukaryota; kingdom Metazoa; phylum Arthropoda; class Arachnida; order Araneae; family Nephilidae; genus Trichonephila; species Trichonephila inaurata. The sequence goes on along the minus strand of BMAV01016589.1, from coordinate 75,775 downwards.
ATGACATTACTTATGACAAGACGGGGATTTGAGTTCAGGTGCCATTCTAGACCGGCCGCATAGATGAGCTGGATATATATTTAGGTAAAAATTGAGATTTTTTATTAGATATTTTTATAATAAAAATAAATTTCATAAAGATATTGGGTACTTACGTACTATTGCAACCGTATTGACAACGTTATGTGAAACGAAGCACATGGTTGCCAATTCTGCACGTACGATACATGTGAAATAGGGGTTGCCATCTTAACGAGTTATTTGAACGTTGGTATGGTTGCGGTGATATGCAAGTAACAGAAATTGTTACACATATCAAACAATGACTTCGAAAACACTAAAATTAATATCAAACCAACACTATACAAGGAAAATCATAATATTGATAACATATTTATCTGGTATGTATCATGGTGAAATTCTTTTATCATTGGCAGCATTTTAATACAACATGAAAATTTACTTGTTTTTGCAATGAAATGAATAAGAAACTCGCGTCTAATATTACTAATAATTTATTGCTGTTATGAAAAGTACATTTCCGTTTTTACAATTATTTTACTTTAATTTTTTCCATCTTAAAATATTTTTACTTAAGCTATTTTGTAACAAAAAAAATTTAAAAAATGCAATTCTTTAATAGTTGTCTTCAAAGTATCTGTACAAAATATCGTTTGTAGATTAGATTATTCAGTTATATAACTTATTCTGTTAAGTTTTGGAAAAACGCACTAAGATGGTATAGGTGCGCTATGAAATTTTCCCCCAACTGTCTTGCAATTTTGTCGAGGTGTGGGTGATGTAACATTATATTACGGTGCTTTTCAAATTTTCAATATTTGCGACCCAATATTCAATTACATTTTTCATCGCGACCCCCCATACAATAACGATGTATTGAATTCGATAGTACGATATTTTCACGCTAAAGCTACAATACGATTTTTGCCTCTTCGCCATCGGCCTATATAAACGTCTCGCTCAGCCAGTGCGTAAATTGCCCGGACGTATATACGTCTTTCCGAAATATGTTTATTACTATCAATAAAACTATTCCGAAGACTTTGGAATGCAGTGAAATGACCTTAACATTATTTGAGATGGATTTACTTATTTCAGAGTATTTTCTTATTTTCCCTTTCTTCCTCCCCCAAATATACATCACAAATGTGCAAAACGGTGGCATTGCGGAGTGAATCGCGTAACTTTTAATTTGCATGTATTTGATTAATTATAAGCCGTACAAATGATCCAGATAAGTATTAGTTTTTGCATGTGTAATTTTATATAAAACCAACTGGTGCTATCACTGGGAATTATTAAACTTGTTCTTAACTTAGTATTGTTAATATAATTACAAAGTTCATTGTGCCGTACTAATACATTCATAAGTGTATTATATCAGTGTAAATGTATTATTTTCATTATGACAGAATGTATTTTGTTTGTTTTATTTTCAAAAAATTAATAATTTTTTGAAATCTTTTGTTTTCGACTTTTCAATATGCTCGCGCCCCGCAGTTTAATAAGCGTTGTTATAGTATGATAACATTAGATTGGCTACCAAAAATACATTTGGCGTGATTTCAAAATCAACCTAAAAGCGAATAGCTTGCCGAAATCAAATGAGTATAAGTAAAACAAGTATCTAGTGATAAAGTATAAGTATCTAGATATAGAATTTTATCAAATTTCTTTAAAATTTAAATTTAATTCAATAATTTTTATGTTTGGAATAAAAGTCCTTGTTCTTCAGATTGTTTCTTTTGGAGATAATGTTAACTTTATCGTACAGCCGATATGAAGAACAAATAAATTTTCAAGTATATGTTAAAACCATTTCTTTCCTATTTCTTTTTTCTAATTGAGCTGCAGATTGTTGCTTTTACCATTACAGACCTTGAACATTCCTCGGGAGCTGGTATCTCTTCTTAGAGTGGCACCAGCGGGCACCATACCAATCGTGTCTAGTAATTCTGACGCTCTTTTTTCTTCCCAGAGGGTGGCACTTGAGCTCTGACGATGCGAAACCGTATTAGGAATTTTAATTTTGCTGAGAGCACCCAAGCCACAAAGAGGCATTCAAGGGATCTTTTACAGTCCACATAATCATACAACATGGACGTTGCTATTTTTTGTATCATGATAAATCCACCAACTTGAGTGTAGATTGGCAGCAGAGAAACCAACTATGCCACTCGACAGGCTCATTCCCTTAGAATAAGAGGTTCTTAGTGGTTGTTATTTAAAGTTCATATTTTTTCTTACGCCTTTCAAGAATCTAGAGGTAGTTTAGAGGCATGAATGTTAGGTATTTTACCAGGTGCAATAAAAAATATATATTTTTATCAGCCATTTATACCATCAGCCAGCAGATATTTATTAATGTTTGAAGAATAGAAAAAATTAAAGTTATTAAAAGTTACAGGCTGGTGAAGAGGGGGCTCTCAATAAAAAAAAATGGCACACCCTTGTCTCTCATAGATGTAAACCTCCCAGTAATCTGAAAAAGGAAAATTTAATTCTTTATCCAAAAAAAAAATGTATCTGCAAATAGCTGTTGATTGAAATAAAAAGACATTTTTTACTATTCTTTTGACATTTCAGATTTTTTAAAATTAGTAAGCATTGAAATTTTAGCATACTTTTAGTTAGTGCGATAGTGTAATGTATCGAAAAGGCTCACATCCAATTTCAATCAAATAGATTCAGTATAAATTCAGATACCATGACAAGAGTCTCAAAAAAAAAAAAAAAAAAGTGTGTGAAACAGTGTGAACATGTGGTAGAAGTAAACCTCTTTCGCTTATATGTATTGAATTGTATAATTAATTTTATTTTAAAGTATTTTTATAAATAATTAACAAATTTATTATTATCATTATTATTACTCTTATTTTAAACTGTATTTAAAAAAAATAATTAGGATGGAAAAGGTATAAGTATAAACCAAATTTTCATTTTCAATACATAATACTAAAAAAAAAATATAGTATATCTTTATAGAAAAGTATCAGTACTATTAGTATATTTCCATTATACTTATGGGTGTTCCAGTGCATACTTTTGTTATCAAAGGCTTGTGGTGGCTAAAATAAAAAAAATTAGGTTTTGCACTCAATATCATTTAAGAAAAAAACACTGCATTAATCGTAGTATTTGATTTTGTCGTTGATATTATTCTGTTATTTTGTAGAGATAGTGCGAAATTGTCTTTTTGTGTCTTAATTTTTCCCCTATTTGAGGTAAATCTGGAAAAAGAAACCAAAATATCTTAATTAATCCTTCATCATTTGTTTCTACATGAATTAGCTTTCCAGCTGCACCATTTGCCAATCCATCTGTCACATCAATATTTGTAGTAATCATGTAATAAATATCATTCATATAAACTGTTTGATAAGACAATCCATTTGTATCAATTAATGACATTTTATGTAATTTTTGACGTACGAAAGTTTCTTGTTCTTTTGAAGTACAACCAATATATACATCTTTCGCATTGGAAACTATTCTGTCAGAGTAAGCAATCAATATTTTATTATTACACTAATTAACGGAATTGTTAGTGTTGAATAATCGTATATACCTTGAGGACACATTGCTTCAGTTTCTTCCACAGTACAAAAACGAGACTCAATCACAGCTACTTCCATTTCATCAAGCTGTTCGCCGTTTCTAATTTGTGTAAGTATAGAAGAATATTGCTGATTCGTTAGACGCATGACTTCATTTAGTTCATTAAAGTTTAGATTTTGCCATAAAATCGGTCCACCGATGGGATCTGTTTAGGTTGCTTATAGATAGGTGTAGAACGAACTGGTGGTAATTGACGTATATCTCCTATTAAAATAATATCTAATGCATCAAAATTTGACTGAAAATTTCCAGTTATTTGTTTTAACCTGAAATCAACCTTCAAAAACAATTTAGCACTGATAATACTTATCTAATCAATGATTATGACTTTTATGTACTTGAAAATTCTGTATTGTTCAGCAGTTTCAGAATGTAACGGAAGTAATCTTGATTAAGAAATTTTTTTAAAGCTGTATGAACAGTCGTTCCAGAAATAGCTACTGCTACTTTACAACTTTGACAGTATCCATTATTGTCCGTATAACAATTATTAATTCCCATCAAAAGTTTAATGACGAACGTTTTACCGCATCTGACAGGACCGGTAAAAATATTTCAAATGGAATTAGATTTGTAGATAAAAGATGCGAAATAACATGAAGTAAAAGTAGTTTTCGTGTTTTTCGTTTGACATTCTCATTAATTGATACAAATCTTCATTGGGCATTAAATGTTCTCTTCTTTCTACAATAGAACCTAGTATGGGCAATGTGGCTAAGTAGATACCATTATTGAAACAGAAATATTTTTTTCATTCGCATTTTTTTACTCGCCAAATTTGGTGATTTTCATTTGTTATAGTCTCCAATTTTTCTAATGTAACCCCTGAGAAAATATGAATTGGACGTGGTGAAGCAGTTGTTGATTGCCAATTTGGTGCGAAACTGGTTGTTGTCGCCAAATCTTTGGAAGATCCTATCGTCTATTGCTCGATTCGAGCCTGTTTATATGCCACGTCACTAAAATACCTATATCTCCGAAAATAACTATAATTTTGAAAAATCCTCTTAAGTACATATTTTTAAATGTTTAAACTTTAAAAATATGAAAAAAAATCAATTTTTTTTTCAAATTCTTAGACTGGAATACCCCCTTAATCACGATTGATCACCAAATTACCAGGTTTTCTATACTCGTGTTGTTTCAAAGTACGACTTAAATAAACAATCATTCATTCAATCCATGATGTAAGTTTGAATGCTGGATTGACATTTTAAAACCCGTTGTAATCAATAAATTGTGTTCAAAATTATTTTTTCTTTGTGATTATTTTGCATAAAATCCTCGAACTCGGATCTACGTAACAATATGAACTAAAATCACTTTACAGTTTAATACAAATTTTACAATAAAACCGAATTAGAATATACAAACTCTGACAGTAAAGTTCGATGGATAGTCCTGTAACATTAACGTAGATGAAATATTAACGAAGGTTACCTTTTTGTCCTCCAAAATAGTCACCTCCCATAACTATGCACCGCTAAAATCTTCTATACATGTCCTGAAAACATTGCATGAAGTCGTCTTTTGGGATGGAGTTTAAACTCCTCGTCACGTTGGATGTTAGGAATATCGTCAATGTCGATAACACGTTTTTCTCATCCCTAAATTCTGGGTCTGGGTAACGATTTGTTGCACTGTGATTCACGGTTAATCTGCAGTTAATAAGCTATCATTCTCACCGTTAGTTGAAGATCTTTAGTGATTAATTTCCTCACTTTCTCAATGTTTTCATCACTGACGGAGGCTGTCAGAAACAGTTTCCCTATCTTTCGAAAACCGGCGAACCATTATGTACAGTGCGTAATCTTCATAGATATGTAACCAGCATCACATACGTTTCTTTTGTTGTCTTGCAAAGCTTAACACAAAGATTTAAATTGATCTTTTGTTCGTTCATTTTCCTGTTCTCAGTTAAGAACCAACGAGCTTAACAAGCACTTTGTAAAACAAGTATTACATGGAACAAAAATGAGTCTCAAATGAACAATGGTGGGAGCAGATAGTCAACACCTGCCGCTACGCATGTGCAGCATTTTCTTTCACCTGTGATGCCAGATTGGTCGTTCTGACTTCATTCACTGAGCTTTATTGTCAGAGGTTGTATTCTTTTAAAGAAGTAATGTTATATATATATGAACCGTTTTCTTTCAAAGTGGTGGAAGTCCATTTTATAGTATATAAAGATATTAATAACTTTCAAAGTAATTTGTAATTTCATTAACTATGTAAATTTATATTGACAAAATGATGAAAATTTTGAAGAATTTTCTGGGGCAATGTCCATAGAGAAAAAAGCCCATAACAGATAGTTTTCAAACAACGCACACACACACACAACTCAATTCTCCCTTTGTTATTTGTTTGCAACAAATAACAAAGGGAGAATTGAGTTGTGTTATTTGTTATTTGTTTTCAACAAATAACAAAGAAGTGAGAATTCCTGAGTGACTGCATTATGCTAAAACAAAAGAAAAACAAAAAAAAAAAAAAAGAAAGAAAGAAAATTAATGTTTTAACACTCTTCTGTTTGTCTATCTACTAAAAGAAATATCCATGAATATCTTACCATATTCAAGGAACAGAATTCTTGCAGACGTGTTGAAAAAATATTTTTACTATTCCAACTTTCATATTACTTGCCGAATAACCTCCTTGTCAAATTACAGAAACTGGAATAATATATTTATGTAATATGAATAAAATATTTAAACTAGCATCATACAATGCTTTCACGTTTATTTCCAAACGATCAATTTGAGAGCACAGTTTAATGGTTTCATCTTCATTTTGAAGCGTAGTTTTTATATTCTCTCTCTCTCTCTCTCTCTCTATATATATATATATATGTATCTATGTATATACTCACTAAACTTTATAAAATATTTGATTCTTTCCATTTTTAGAAATAAAGTTGAACCTCCATATAAGGAAACCCTATGTTACAAATTTTTCTCTATAGCGATTTTTTCTGAGAACCATTTCACGATTTTCTTGGTAAAAAAACCTCCCAATAGCGAAGAACACTTTTTGTATAATAAAATGTTTCTCTTGTGATTAAATTTGTTTCACTATTTTTTTTAAGTATTTCTGGACATTCTGGAAAAATTTCAAGTTTTTCTCTCTTTTAATGCATTTTATGGTAGACATAAATCTTGACCTGGTTTTATTAGATGCCTAACTTACCGAGAGAAATAGAATTCTGAGTGTTTCATCAAAGAAGTGCAACCTATAACCCCCATTGCCCAGTTCACGAGAAACATCTTCGATAAAAAAAATAACGCTATAAAATAATGTACATTCGAAATTACTTGCAGACTTTAAATTAGAAAATGTCTTAAAATTCATTAATTTTAATATAAAGGTATTTTTTAAAGTTTAAAATACAATATATTCATCGACATTTTTTTTTCTCGTTTTCCTTGCAGTCTCCCCTTTTTTTTAAGGGTAAGATATACAAAATAAATAGATATTAATTTATAAAAAGGTGTAAATAATTACTTTTTTTAAAAATTTTTGTGCTTATGAATTTAAAATTTGTCCTATGTGGTTTATAAAGAATGTTTAAAGATGAACCTCTATATAACGAGTTTTCCCTTTAACGAACTTTTTTTCGGGATTTAGCGACTTCGTTAAATAGAGGTCCGACTATATGTTGAAAAAAGATGAAAAAATGTCATGAATATCCTACAAATGAATAAACATAATTATAGTTTGGTATTTATGTGTTAGCTCCAAGTTAGCCTATGCGAGACATAATCCATCAAAGATTTCACTAATTATGTTAGCCCATTTAATTTTAGATCTATAATCAACCATGTGGGGCTATGTTTCTAAATCTATATCTCGTCAAAAATGTATTTAAATTCGCAAATAATCCTCAAACATACTTCAAATAATTAAAAATAAAAAAATAATGGGATAAAAGAAATCTTTAATTTTGGAAATGGGAACCATATTTTCATGCGATAATACTAGAAAAATTATGGCATGAAAATATAGCTCCCATTTCCAATGCCGGCTGGATGGCGTGGTTGGTTTGTCGTTGGCCTTCTGCACCCAAGATTGCGGGTTCGACCCCGGCCCAAGTCGGTGGATTTTAATGAAGCAGAAAATCGAATCAGCCATGTCGTATGATTATACGAAATGTAAAAGATCCCTTGAGTGTCTGTTTAGCTTGGATACCCTTGAAAAAATTAAATCCTGGTACAGGTACGCATCGTCAGAGCTGAAGTTTCTCCCTCTAGGGAGGAAACTGGACGTAAAATTACCAGCGGCGATTGGTATCCGCCTATAGAGCACCGCACTAAAGAGATACCAGCTGCCGGGGGATGTACTAGGTCTGCAATGGTTAATTATCAATTCACAGCCTATTAGAAATAAAAAAAAAATTAGAGAAAAATTTAATCTTCATTGATTGGCTTAAGTTATCTTTAATCAAACAAAAACATGCAACTTATAATTGCCCTTTCGCTTATACCTTTCCTTGTCACATACTAAAAATTGTTTGGTAAAATCATACCTCTTGCAATTTCGTAATTTTGAACCTCGGCTAAGGGACAAGAAAACTCTTGAACTGTGAGACTTTACTCTCTAAAATTCCCCACAATTAGATAACGTTTAGCTTCAACAAATTTAACGTGCATCAGCCCTTCTACACTGCAATGAAACTTAAAACCTAGACGAAAAAAATAAGTTCATTTAAAGGTTGAGAAGCAATCCTGAATAAAAANTTTTTTTTGCCAGTTTTCTTATTAGCTAAGATACATGAGACGCAATTAACTGTTACTTTTTTAACGACGTTGGTTTAAATTTGGAATAAAAAATTCACGTTTCACAATTTCTTCTGTTTTCGCTCCTGAGAAATTGCCATTTTCGTGCATCAATTTAATTAGGTCAGTTTCCATTGCTTTAGGGATTACGATTAATTCTCGACGATTTAAGTATTTGTAGAGTATACCGTTCGGCTCAAAAAATTCCTCTGATTTTTGCTTCTCTTGGGGCGACTTCAATGTTTGGATGTTATCATCTTCTTCTTGTGCTTTTTTCAGCTTTGGAGTTAATGTATCATCCCAAATTATATTATTACTGAATATCGACTAACAACATCAACATGCTTCATTCGACCTCCATCTCTGTGCTTCATTTCGTAATCGAATTCTTCTAATCGAAGTGCCCATCTGGCTATGCGAGTAAATAGATCCTTTTTATGCCTAGTCTTCTGAAATGCTGAACAGTCAGATACAGTTTTAAAATGTTGTCTTAAAAGATTAACACGAAACTTCTTTAATGTGTTGATAATTGCAAGTACCTCTACTTCGTTAATAAATCAATTAAACACAAGTTAGCAATTTGTTATTAATTTTCTTGATTGAATTAAAAATCAATTTAAGATATTACAGTAGATTTGGCGATTCACTACTCGTTTTTATTGCCTATCATATTATTGTTACTTACATGAAACTAATTGTAATGAAACAAAATTTATAACTTACTTTTATCAGCTGACATATCTTCTGCTTTATCAATGCCATCATCTTCAGAAGCTTGAATTTTTTTGAAAAAAAGATAGAATGTGTTCATCAAACTTGCTATGACATAAATATAAATAAGTAAAAGAAATGAACATAAAAAACCCAATAACGTTCGGACATTAATAGGAGAATAATTTAGGAATATATTCTTCGAACTTGTTACAACATAAATACAAATCAGTAAAAGAAATGAACATAAAATATTGATAACGTTCAAATATTAAATGGAGAATCATTTAAGAATGGAACGTTGAAGCATGCTGTAAAAGTATAGTCCAAAAAAAATTATAACTTTAACTTAAAACTTCAAAAAGAAAAAAAAAAGGAAATTAAATAACACGAAAGTGTGCTTTTAGTTTATATATATATACATACATGTTGATTAAAACATTTCGTACAAGTATGAATAATGTTATACAAATAAGAAGAAAGATTTTCACAAAAGTTTTCCTCTAATGCTTAGTGCTAGTAATAGAATTTATTCATATTTGTGATAATTCTAACGATTTAAAAAAAATGAGCATAAATAAAGGAATAAAGAACAAACAAATATTTACAATCTAGTCACAGTTCACAAGTGCGTGAAGATGATAAAAGAGCTGATCTTAAAACAATAATCTTTAAGACTAATTTCTATAATATTGACTTCACTCGATTAATTAACTTAAGGTGTCCGAACACATTCAAAATTTTTTTTTTAGAATAGCATACTAAAATATTATACATACTTTTTAGAGATCCATGCCGATAACAATTAATACTTAACCAACAATAATTAAAATAAGTTATCTAAATTTAAAATTATACAGTTAGTGGGTCCATGAAGTTTTGAAGGTTGGAGATCACTGCTATAGAGCATACATTCACATTTACGAGGTCGGATAAAATGTATTTCTTTGTCACAATACACACGTGTAAATTAATGAACCACTTGCTCAAATAATTTTTATTAGTTTTTATTGAATGAATATAAATGAAAACCAAATCAAATTTCTGATGAAAAATTCCCCTTAAATTTACTTTTATTTTACAACTCTCATTATTTTAAAAAAGATTACCTGTTTTATATAAGAAGTCGTCTGCAAAATCTAGGTATTCATGAAAAAGATAAGCTAGAGATTTGTCAAAGAGAAAAAAAAGGGGAATAAGATTGAAGAATTCATTTATACATTTATATTAAAATTACAACAGGTAAATTAATGTTTATAACATTAGAGAGTTTGTAAAGAAATCTATTAAGCTATTTGTTACGGTTATAGATTAATCTAATGTGTATTGCTTCTTTCCATTGCAACACAAATAATTACGTAATATCTTTTTTGTAAAACATATCCCACAGCTCTCTCAAGCCTGCCCAGATAATGCGCACGGATGCTTTGAACATCTGTCTTTTTAAATATTTGCAAATGCTGCAATCGACGTGACCAATACGGCGTTTTTTTTTTCCTTACACCGGCTGCGACGTTATACTTTGTATTTGCATTTTTCTCTAAAACTATGGATTGCACAGGCAAAATTCTTTGGAAATTTTTCATGTACTCCCAACGGAATCTGGCTACGAAGAACACCCACATTTACGAACCAACTTTAAACGAACTATAGATTGGCCTAGCAGTAAAGAATGATTTCAGAGAAACACATATTTAGATCTAAAAGAAAAATTAACAGGCTAATAGGATAAATAGAAATGAATAAATAAAAAAATATGACAAAAAAGTGAAAGCACTAGTAAGCTTTTAATTTGCAGTCTATGGAACCGATAGCTTGAAATAGATGAAGAAAGAGAAAAAAATTAACTTCAATACCATAAAGCATTTCCCAAAATACCATCACAAATAACAAAAATTAGGAACGAATAACGTTATTTGTGAAAATGTTAGCTTCATGATAACATGTATTATTGAGGTTTTAGATTCTTTCAAGTCCGAGGGGTTGCATTATAAAATATAAATTGATTTTTACCCTTTAGCTTGTTATGCCAACATATCGTGTACAGAATAGTAGTTCAAACTTTATGGGAACCATTTTAATAGTTAATTTTTATCAAAAATAACGATATTTTTTTGGAAATTTTCTTCTGTTTGATAACCATGATGCTTGTTCTAGCTCCAATTTTTCATGAAAGTCCGTTCAGTGTTCTTGGATGCCGTTTTCCTAAGGCTCGTTTAAATAAACCGAAAGCACAAGAGTCCATTGGAAAAGTGCAAGATTATTTTACACCTATTTCATCCAATGAGATACGCTTTATTCCTGTTTCCGATTCTTTCTTTGCCAAATAAGCAGATGAAGTTTCGTGGTCATGTTTTCATTTTTACTTTCAGCTAGACGCTTTTTACCTTTCAAGTTTAACATTTTATAAATACTTTTTATTAAAATGCAGTAACCGAGATTTTTACACCGCTTTTTAATTTGTTGATACGAATATATCTCCTCGGAAAGCTCAGTTACGTAACCTTCGAGCTATCTATCAATTTTAGGAGCCATTTTTAAAATATATCTTTTATTTTACATTCCAATCGAAAGGAAACCTTAGCAGATGATTATTCTGAAGTTGCCAAAGTTTTATCTCAAAATGCAAACGAGAAAATAAATCACAAAATCATTTCCATTAAGAGCGAACGGCCTTCTGTAGTCATCTCCCCCTCAGGGGGCTCACCTTCTTTAGGTGAGTACGGGTGTCACAATCCCGAGGTACCCTAGTGATCTTTTCCTTTTCCCAAGGGGTTTACTATCTTTGGTAAACACGGGTGTCACGACCCCGGGATACCCTAGTGATCCTTCTCTATTTTTGACCCTCCTTCTTGTCTTTCAGTTTCCCTTTTCTTCTTTTCACGTCCAGACCACAGACAAACTTTAAAATATGAACTTTGTTCTAAAAATTTTTTTTTTCTATTGAAAAAACTTACTTTTTATTACTAACATATTATGGTTTACATTTTGTATTGCATTAGTTTAGTTCCTTTTTCGTATATTTCTTTGAATACTTTGATTATGTTGCTTTATTTGTTTTCAACTAACAGACCGTTGGTCAGCCAACCCGCATGTATGTTTGCCGTGTGCGGCGTCCCGTAAGGAGGAAAATGGTGTCCTGGGAATACCTTTGGCCCACGCTTCGCTGTAGACGGGTGGCAGGAGTGAGCCCGCTCCTGTCAATCGGCTGGTAGCACCTCTCTTCGGTGTCCCCGAAGAGACACTGCTGTAGGGTTAGTGCTGCAGATAAGGGGTGTCGGGTTTACCCGTTGGATCCTCACCCTGGACTGTATCACTATGTTCTGGATGAACTCTGGGTAAGCGCCGTGCCTGGTTTTTGGCCAGATGACCGGCACACTGCCTCCCTTGTTGGACTCCGTGGTGGGTGGAGGCACGCCAGGACGAAGTTGTGTACCCGGTTCTATGGATCCAATGCTGCTGTGCCCGGGTAAAGGCCTCGTATTACCCACAAACTCTACCGTTGATGAAATTGTTTCTTCATACTCTCTTTCCCTAACAATGAAATGTCCTGTAAATATCCTTTTGCTATTTTCAAAGCTCTTCAAGTAATTGGTGAGCCGAAATCAGTTAAAAAAGTGAAATCCGATGATTTACTTGTTGAAACTAATTCTGCTATTCAGTCCAAGTCCTATTTATCTGCTAAAACCTTTCTTGACTCTCCCCTCCTAGTAACTCCCCATAAATCTCTGAACTCCAGTCGAGGTGTAATTTCAGAACCTGACTTGTTAAGCATTTCTGAGGCTGAAATACTAGACGGATTTTTAGATCAGGGTGTAGTGCAAGTGAGAAGAATCACTTTAAAAAAAGATACATTATTCCTACTAAACACTTAATTTTAACGTTCAACAGCCCAAAACTGCCAACAACAATAAAAGCCGGTTATTTAAATTGTAAAATCCGTCCCTATATACCGAATCCTCTGCTGCTCGGGCACTCTCAAACTTCCTGTCGTGGTCAATTAACATGCTCTAGATGTGCATCCGTTGGGTATTCTTCCACGGATTGTACTCTAGAGCCGGAATGTGTTAATTGTACCGAGCCCCACCCATAACATTCAAAGTTATGCCCGAAATGGAAAACTGAAAAAGCTAAAAAATATATCATACGTAGAAGCACGAAAACTAATAGCTCCACAATTACCCCAATCTTACGCTCAGGTTACCAAACCCTCGACTGTTACTACTACAACGCAAACAGATGAAAATGTTACCAAAATAGTTAGCCCACCATTGAAACTTTTAAAACCTTTAATATCCGTTCCGAAGTCAACTATATCCTCCTCGGTCGTTGCAGTTACTAAATCCTCTACATCAACTCAGGCAACACTCTTATCATCCACATCTTCTGTTACAATTACATCGCCATCAGAATCTCAACCTCCTATTTCTGTAATAGTTATTGCTCCCACCACTTCTAATAATTTATCTATTTCTGCTGCATCTTCTTCATCCACAACATGTCCTGTTCTTGAAACTACCACCACTACATCCAATACCATACCCACTACATCCAATACCACACCTGCTGCATCTCAGGATGCAAAAGAAACTTCAAAACCCCGTAAGAAAAAACTTCCTCCTAAAAACACATGCAACACAAAACCAAAATAGAAATTAAAATGGCTCCTCAGAGACCTAGAAAATCAGGTCCTACCGAGTACACAACCGATGAAGAAGACATGATAGTTTATGACGTGGAAGATGAACCTGAACAGAATCCGAAATATATCTTAAATATGGGTGGTTACACCTACAAGGGAGAGTCAATTAATAAACATAATTATTCGTATATTCGCTACGACTTTGACAATCCAATCAAAATACCCCATTAGAAAGAGCAAAAGGTTATTTTCCTTTTTAAATAATTTAGGTACTAACTACAAGTTTTTCTGTGTGACTTGGCAGGAAAACCCCCACCAAAATTTATTAACTTTTACTTTCAAAACTTTTTAACATGAAATTTTACTATTTTAATCATAAAATTTTTTACCAATTTTATACTTTTAATACTTAAGAAGTTGTTTGGCGCAACTTAGCCAAAATTGGCTCTTGCGCCATAAAACCCCTACATTCTCTCACTCACTCACTCTGTAGTCCTCTCTTCTGTAATAAAAGTAAATTGTTCATATTTCTTGACTGTGGACATTACGAGTTTAATTGAATGATTTCTCCACCCATACTACGTTCGGATCCCTTCGGAAATAAAACTAATCAGCGTGATCTTCACATCAACCAACATGAGGAAGAGGTACCACGATCAGATCTCAATATGGTAACTGAATTCATTTCTATTAATAAATTTGGACAATGAATAAGGCATTTTCCAATTGAACTATAAAAATATTACTAAAAAAATAACTTAGCATCAACAATTTTATACATAAGGCAAGATTATATACTTACAATTATTGCATAAGGATAGAATACTTACTGTTTGTACACACAGGCACAAGACCTGTCCACTGGCCAAACTCGCATACTATAGTTTCCTGTACTTTTTTTCGAAAAGACGGTATACAAGTGTACATAACTCTCTCCCCATGACTTCCATTTACTTTGTTTGCAGTGGCATTGGCACTCTCAGGTGGTTTGCTTCTGCATTTGGCTTGGTAAAAAAAATAATAAAAGTAAGGTATAGAGTAGATGCTTTTGTGTCTACTGACGTGTATAAGCAGCAAATTTAATAATTTTTGCTTTTCCTCAAATGAGAAAAAAGTTTTATGGTTGTTACTAACTCAAAAGAGAACGAAAACCAATTTATCAGGCTTAAAAAGTGATTCATCAATCGTTACTCGTCTAAAAAATGTTTAGAATTGTAAAATTTTCTGTTCAACAGTTTCAAAGACTTATAGCAATACATATAAATAGATATTTATAGGAATTCCGGATTCTTTATATCCTGAGTTTTTGTGTGCGTGTGTGTGCTCATGCGTGTGTGTAACAATTATATCCACTTTCAGCGAAACGTCAACGTTTCGCTAAAAATGACTTATAAATATCTTGTATGTGCGTAATAAAATGCTGACTTCTCAAAAAAACAAGTTTCGTTTATTACATAGGAGGGTAAAACAAGTCCAAGATCTGTCTTCGATTACTATGCCAATAAATAATTATAAGTCACAATTTTAATAGTAACTGGGATATATAACAAAAGTTTGAAAAACTTGCTACTGAAGTGCTAAGTTACAGTGAACAGATAAACAGGGCTGTTATAACGGGTTTTATCCGTGCCTTCAACTAACTCTCTTCGCTAAAAAACTTCTTAACAGTTGGATGTTTATAAAATCGTTTCCCGTCGAAGAACAGTAATTTATGTTAATGTAAGTTGCTATTTAAACATTAGCAAACTGAGAGAAAGTTGACGATGGTTGTTAGGCTTCTATCGAAGTTAGATTATTAGAATCGAAACATGCAGAGTTTCAGCAAGAGGAACCTTCATCTGACTGAACATGAAAATTCGTCGAGCCAGAACGAGTACCATTACATCGGATCTTAAATAGAGATAACTGATCTAATTATTTGTTACAGATATTTAGATTAGTAATGTTAAGTTGACCGCTCTCTCGTTTTAGTTAAATATCAAATATAGTAAGTTGAAAGATAAATAAAAGTGTCCATTTTATTATAACGTCTGATCATTCAGTGTCTCCAACTTCACCAGCGACCACAGGTTCGCGATAATGTGAATGGAAATAAGGATGCGGGAAAAAAGAAATAGTTTGATAGCAGAGTTTCCAACACAATAATCCAACAGAGATTATGTTTTCGCATCGTATTTCATGGATGTAAGGGTATATCTGGTTAAGAACTTTTGTCATAAAAATTTTTTTAATATTTTTAAGGCAAAGCGTTTCTTAATACGCATGACGAAATACTTCTGAAAATTATAAAATCTAAAAATTATAAAATCGAATCGGTACATAATTTGTCAAGTAAGTCGTAGTGAATAGGTTCTGCATTAGAAATTTAAAAATACCTGGTTCACACTGTGGAATAGGAAACCATTCACCATTTTCACAATTTACAGTTTCTTCAAAAGTATGTTTCCCCAAAGGTTCGTACTTATCATCACATCGAAGCTTCAGTAATACCTTATCTTCTAATTTTTGACCCTCGGGTAACTGAAGGAGAAATAAAAAGTTGAAAGAAATTGAAATAATTTATCAAGGAATGAACAGAAATGAATAAGGGGAAATTGAATGACACCCTTCCCCAAAATAACAGAAAATGAGATAGCAATATAATTTCAATAAACATCTTTCGGGATTGTAAAGAATAAAAGAACGAACTCCCACGGTATACTTTGATAGAAATCTGAAATATTGCTTTTAAGTGACAGATGATGATGCTTCGGTAAGTCAAAAACATGACGCAGTGAATCATTTAATACAGGGATTGTCAATAAAATGCTTTGTACGCGAATACCGAGCTTGATGATATCCATCAAATTTCCAATTGGAAATGAATGAACGGCTAAGAAGTTGTACTCTGAACAAATATCAACTGGTCGAATGTGGTATTATGCACTTGAAAATATAGGTAAATTCATGCATGTTAAATATATGTGTAATGATCCTCTATATGTAAAATTGTGTTTGTGTTAGTCTTCATTATTTTGAGACGAAACTCAAGCAAAAAAACGACTCACTAAAATATTAAATAAATATGCAAAGAGATTTTTGAATTATTCGATATAAAACAAAACTATTTAGTCAAGCCAATGCTTTTCTCAGGCACAGTGTACCATCAAAAAATTAATAATCTACTTTTCTTAGATTGTAAACAATTTTATATGTATACTATAATACACCGAATAAGTAACAACGTATTTATATATCATTCCAAATATTTGAAGTGTTACACAGACCAAAAAGAAAGTTTCGAAAAATTCAAATATCTGTTTTCGAGCTTAAAATGCTTAAAATATAATATAATTTTATCCATTTTGCTGTTCCCTTTCTTTATATTTTCATTATTACTTTTACAATATTACATGACAGTATCTATATTTTAAAAAACAACAAAGAATGGAAACATACCTCACTCCATCTCTCCCTTCTCACAAATGACAAAAAGGAAGACGGTCTTCCAATTCGACCATGTTGAACTTTAGGAACAGAGCATTTTTCTGAGAAAAAAAAATGAATACATTCCTTGAACAATCATTACATAAAAATTATAGCAGAAAAATTATTTAATTAGTTTCATTAAAATCAGGATCAGATTCATATTTTTCACAAAATTATATTGTATGTATTTAACAGTATAAAGTTTTAAAAAAAGATATTTAGCCATAATAATTTTTTTAGCTATTTTTGCTATGGTTTAACTAGATACTGTTTTTCAGCTGAACACATTACAGTTATGTAGTTTAAAGCAGCATGAGACTTTTTTAAACATTGGGTGAAGATGAAGTAATTGATCGCGCATTAGTTTATACATGATGTACAGTAATTGATTGACAAAATAAATAATAAAAGCCAGAAGTATATCCTCCCGATCATCCAAACTGCCAGCTTTTAATATTTAGTTGCATCCCCCACACACGTGGAAAAAAAGCAGCCAGCTCAAATGAGTACAGTACTTGGGTACAGTAAATTTGTATGCTTTTTATGTAACCCCTAGAGCGAACAAATTTTTGCCCAAATGCTCCAAAAAAAAAAATGGAAACGAACCTGTCTCCATCTCTCCGTTCTCCGTGATAAGAAAGACGGTATTATTGCATGTAACTAAGCATAATACTCAACAGAATGTGAAAATGGAAGAATTTCATTCCATGTTTCAATTTTAAAGTTTTCACATTTTTTATTTTATAATTGTGAAACACAAAAAAAAATTAGTGTTTGCTTTTTATGAGTACACCTTGCAAGCTATGAAGAATGTTTCATACATCTTAAAAGAATTTCGCTCAGGGTTACAAAAAAATTTCATGTTCGTACCTCTTTTTCAAATGGTTGATGATTTTGCGTGTGTGTGTACACAATTTGAAGCATGGTGTAATACTAAGTCTTACATTGCAATGGGAACAGAGATAATATCGGCTTTTTTGATTATCCATTTTCATTTCTTTTCAAGTAAGAAATTGCATAGGGCCTTACCAATTCCTGGTCTTTATGGAATATTTTCAGGAATAGAAATTCCTGCCTTCAATGAAAAATTCCCACCTTCACCACGAAGAAAGTTCCGAATGAGAAGTATTTCAGTACCATAGAGACAAACTGCATATCTTAAAAACACTAGCACTAATAATCTCACTGTAAAAATTAAAAATATGTGCGAATCAAAGGTAGAAAGAAGAAATATTGTGCCTGCATGCTATACGGGAAAACTGGTTGTAGCCAGCTTTCAGTAGCCTGTACGTTGTACGGGTAAACTTGTTAAGGGGTTAAAAGCACGAATTCTTTGAGGTTAAGAAAATCAGATGCTAGCTGGGTTTCAGTCTATTTTTTTTAAAAATATCGTTTTAAAATTTGTTGGCAGAGCTACTTTGCATTGATATTAGACAATTTCAATTCAACCCAAATCAATCATTGTTGGAAGCATAAAAAGATTCTCCTAAGAAATTAAAAATTGAATTAAATCATACGCAGTTAAAAAAGGAAAATAACTCTCGTATAAGAATGTATGTCACACATATTTCAGTGCTTGAAAATGAACAAAAAATGAAAGCTTCAACAAAAAGGCTAACTTCAGGCCTGCCAACGGCTTTCCATCTCAAGGAATCATCTAAATGATTATGAGAAGTCTTTCTCACGGCAAACAGATAAACTTTTATTCGTTTTAAAACAATATTCACAAAACTGAAGGCAAAATTCCACAGCTTCAATAAAAAAAATGTTCCAACGATACTCAAACCTACTGGGAATGCATATGGAGGTAATGACTGAAAAACACTTCTGTATATTACTCAGAAACTCTACCTACAGCAAAAATAATGTTTTTCTCTAGGAAGGGGGTATAAAGCGATCCCTTCTCCCTTAAGTCACAACCAACAAAGAACGCAGAAAAAAAAAGAAACGAGCCTTACAGTAGTCGCATATGATGTGTAACATCTGACATGTATAGTCGTGGTAAATACGCAATAGTAACTTATATCCTGAAAAAAAAATTTTAGGGAATGATTAGAAATAATTTTCTATCGAATAAGTATATCTGTAATGGAAATTTTATTTAATTAACACAAGGAGTAATGCAATTTTTTATCCAAAATAATTATTCTTTTTCAATTTGAGGAAGAGCGGAGATAATAGACTTATGAGACAACTAAAATATGACACATACACTTGTGATTTCAAAGTATTTAAAAACCGTTGGAAAACAGCATCAATAACAGTACCACTGTTAGTTGTCGAAATATTTTGATTTGTGTTCATTTCGAGTTTGAGTTCATCCTTCAAAAAAGTTATGAGCGGCTCAGCTTTTGGCATACTGATGTTAAAATTAAAATCATCACTCAAAATCATGGAAAACTAGTTATAGTTTTTTTTTTAAAGGAGTAGAATCATTTTTGGTATATCCCTTTAAGACTCGAATTATTTTTATCTTTAAATATTAAATTCTTCTGGTTATTAATACTATATGGACCCCAATGACACTGGGAAAAATACTAAAAAATTCCCCCCCCCCTAGAATCAAATTTTTATGTTGATCGGGGTTCGAGGATTTTATGCAAAACAGTCACAAGGAAAAATAACAGTTATTTAAGAGCGATGCGAATTTATTATCGAAAATCTAATTCTTTAAATATAGGATTCTGCAGCAATATTTACAGAGTAAATCTCCGAAGGTCTTCACACCTTCAACAGCAATCAAACACAATTATCCGTGTTTAAAGCACACGTATGTAAAAGATTACTCTCAAGCACAGCCGAGCTAATCGGTAATCAAAACAATGCTCACTAATCGCGGGTTGAATCAAGACTGACCCGTTGCTGCCACACAGCACCGCTCTATTTATAGACCCGGCGGAAACTTCTAGAAAAATCCCCACACGTCACAGAGCGTGAAATTAGTAGAGAAATTCATTAATTTCTAGAAGAATCCAGAGGATCCTGAATTCGCCAACATGGTCAAAAAATAGTCACCAAAATAGTAGCCAAATTGGCGGTAAACTTGGTCGCCAAATATGATGCCAACTTGGCTCTGTCACCAAGATCTCACCTAGTTCCCATTGACGTCACTTCCTGTTACCCATTTCCATCTCTTTTCACGAAATCACTCCGACAAATATCCAGCAACCGAGAGGAAAGATGTTACACATAAAAAAAGAGCACAACAACTGCCCCCAGCCCAAAGAAAAATTCCTTTTCGTCTCAGTCGTCTAACACGGCAGAGTTGTGGACCGGCAAGCTGGTGGTTTAAACAAAACGCTCATACCAAGATTAACACACGTATAGTTTCAACCTGGAAAATTTGATTATGGATTCTTTAGAATTAGGAAACACACAGATTATTAGCTATGTATGTGTACTTACTCACGCATTTTGGAGGGGGGAGTGACCATTGAAGCGAGTCCAAACACTTGGATGTCATGGATCCTTCCATCTCCCTACCTTGCTCGCAGGTGAATATTGCTCTGCTGTTAATTTCCAAAAAATTTCCAACAACGAGTACCTTTCCAAATTCAGGGGCAAGTGGTTCGTTACACTGCGGCTCTGAAAGGTTAAATTTCATTTATAAACAAAGATTTAATAATTTTCATAAACTAATTCTCGAAAATACGTTATCTTATTTCCCTCTATTTTTAATTAAAAGGATCCAAAAAAGAAAAGTTAAAAAGAATATATATTCTAATTTTTTATAATAAGTCTTTTATAAAAAGGCTAGATATTAATTCTACTCGATCACATAAATGAGCAAAATGTAAAGCAATCAATTAAACACAAAAAGGAGAGCAATTTTTTTTTATTAATTTTCTTAATTCAATTAAAAATTAATTTAAAATAGTAAGGTACATCACAGTATATTTGTCGATTCACTACTCGTTTTTATTTCCTATCCTATTATTGTTATTTACATAAATCTAATTATAAAGAAACGAAATTTGAAATCTTACTTTTATCAGCTGAATCATCTTCTGGTTTATCAAAGCCATCAAATTCAGAAGTTTGAATGTTTTTGAAAAAAAAAAAGATATTACAACATGAATACGTATGAGTAAAAAAAATAAACATAAAAAAAACTAATAGCCTTCAGACATTAAACGATGAATAATTTAAAAATACAATCTTGAATATCATGCTGAACACGCATCTTCCGAAAAGAAAAAATAACAAGTGTAAACTTTTACTTTCACTTACAACTTCCTGACCGACTGAAAAGGGAAACAAAAGAAATTAAATAACACGTGTTTTAGGTATTTATATATGTGATGCGTTAAACAATTTGTGTACAATTATGAACATTGTAATACAAGTACGGGGGGGGGGGGGGGGCGGAAAATAAATTTCCTCTCTCGACTGTGGTCAGAGTTGAGTATGAAAGTCAAAGCATAGAATGAGACATTCAAGATAAGACATAACTTTATTTTTCCACATAAGTACATTGAGATATTTTTCATACAGCTTGTGATAAGCTTCAAAAATCCCTGCAAGAAAACTCAGGGCTTTGCATACGGAAGCATCGTTTACTTTTGTGTGTACTTTTCGGAGGTTGGAACCATCAATGCTACGCGGTACTTTGACACCCTATCGAAATTGAAACACGCGACTTGGAAAAAGTGGCCTGGGCTTCTCAAATCTGGTGTTCTGTTGTTGGATGACAATGAGAGACCTCAATCGGCGACGGCAACGCAAAACCACATTCCGACTCTTGGTTGGGAGAGCCTACACCATCCGCTATGCAGTTCTAATCTCGCACCAAGTGACTTTCATCTGTTTCCAGTTTTAAAGAAGAATATCGCCTGAAGGCGCTTTGGAAGCAATACTGAAGTCAAACAAGACGTTAAACGCTTCTTCCGTATGCAAAGCCCTGAATTTTTCGTGGAGAGCTTTTTGAAGCTTATCAAGGGGTTTGAAAAATGTTTCAATGTACTTGGTACTTATGTGGAAAAATCAAGAGAGTTATGTCTTATATTTAATGTCTCATTCTATGTTTTGACTTTCATACACAACTCAGGCCACAATCAACTGGGGAAACTTATTTTCCGACTCACCCTCGTAAGAAGAAAGTTTTTCCACAAAAGTTTTTCTCTAATGATTAGTATTTGCATTTATTCATATTTATGATAATTATAACTCATTAAAAAATAAGCATAAATAAAGTAATAAAAAACAAATATTTACAATGGAGTCACAGCTTATAAGTGTGTATAGAAGATATAAAAGGGCTAATTATAAAACAGTAATTTTAAAAAACTAAATCTTTAATACTAATTTCTATAATATTGACTTCATTCGATTAATTAACTTAAGTAAACGAATAATTAAGAGAATTAATAAATATATGAAGTAAATAGAGACGTAAACAAGTGACAATATAACCTAGTGGTCTCCCGTATGCTGGTCAACTATATAAGGGGTCCAGTGGTCGAGTGATAGCATTTCGCGCTTTCACACCACAGGTCTGGGGTTCTATCCTCGGCTGGGCAAGGTTGACTCAGCCTTTCCTCCCTTCAGTAGATCACTAAACGTACCAAGCTTGCTTGGGGTGAGTGAGTTAATATTAGCGTCGCACTTTTCAGCTACACGAGGGCTTTTGGCGATGGACCTCGTAATTTTAAACCATGGTCAAATGACGAGGACGACACCTGAACTGGAACATCCCTCTTATAACTACCACACCCCAACAACGGGAGTACGTTTGAGCTCTCGACAGATTTAACGTACATTGCTCCCCTACACGGTGGGTCTTTAGTGGTACTGAACTCGAACTCATGAGACACATGCCTCCTATCATCCGATACCTTGACCACAAAGCTACCGTGGCCCCTAAGCGACTAAAACACTAGGGGTTTCGCTTCAGACTGACCACCTGATTGGGACATCTGCTCATGCTCATCAGCGCCCAATGGTCACTTATACTGGGATGGGCACAGTAGGCCTTGGCCCTCATGAATTGTTGCGCCACTGAGTTTGAGTTTATTATTACACAGTTAATGGTCCATGAAGTTTTGAAGGTTGGCGACCGCTGCTATAGAACATACATTTACATTCAAGACGTGGGAAAAAATGCATTTCTTTGCGTAAATACATACATGTAAATTAATAAACTACTAGTTTAAATAATTTTTATTAGCTTTTAATGCTGAAATAAGTATTAATAAAAATCAAATCAAGTTTCTCATAAAAAATTCACCTTAAAATTACTGTTTGACTACAGCTTTCATTATTTTTTTTATAAAAAAAGTATGCAATTACTTTTTTCATCTGAGTAGTCGACTGGGTACTCTTGGTATTCATCGAAAAGATAAGCTAGATTTGTGAAAGAGAAAAAAAAGGGAAATAAGACTGAGGAAATACATTTATACACATTTATATAAAAATTACAAGAAACAGGTAAATTAATGTTTATAGCATTAGAGTTCGTAAGGAAATCTATTAAGTTATTTTTTACTGTTATAGATTAATCTGATGTGTATTGCTTCTTCCCTTAGCAATACAAATAATTACGCGTAATATATTATTTGTAATATATTATCCCGCGGCTCTCTCAAGCCTGCCCATCGATCTTTTTTAATATTTGTAAATACTCCTGTTGATGTGTCCAATACGGTCTTTTTCCTATTTCATCGGTGTTTTTTTCCCTTTGTTTTCGTATTTCCCCCTTAAACTGTGGATCGCACAGGTACAGTTATTTGGGTATTTTTTATGTACTCCCTACCAAGAATCTGTCTATGAAGAGTTTGAGCGCTATTTTTGGGACACCTTGTATATATCCTTAAAGACAATCTTTCAATCACGCCAAATATTAATATTCCTTTTCAAATTAGAGCCAAGTGTGGTATTCATTAGATCAGTGGTACTCAACCTTTTATTCAGCTGGACCACATATATACATATAATTGCTACTTCTAGCTGGCCGCAACATGAAGATTAACGGGGATGGGTGGACGCTATAAGATCAAAGACATTTAATATGCAGGAAATGATCAAAATATTAATAGTTTTGGATTTCTCTTTAAAACTATATTAAATTCCATTTAACTCAACTCTCACACACACAAAATAAAAAGAGTTTAATGCAGTTTTTTCCCCTGTTATGGGCTAATTTCGATTTCCTTTTATCAATGATGCAAACTCCCCCACCCCCAAATATTTTGTTGCTGAAAAATAAGGAGGCATTGACAGATTTGTGCTTAGTTGTACAGTGACGAGCAAAAAAATTATATATTTTTAAATATAGCATTTTTATGAACAAATTAAACAAATTGTTGATCTACGTTTGTTTGTTTTTTCTACGAAAGAGTCAAGAGATCCCACACACAATCGTCTTGAAATAACAAATATTCTTTAGATATTTAACGCTTGGAAGAAATGAGGGTTAATAAAAAATTAGTTTCTTCTATAAAATAGTAGTTCTACTGTCGTTTGCTTACACTAACCGTTACAATTACAAAAAGAAAAAAGTTTCCCGCAATTCCTGCTAGCAACACGTCGATAGCAAAATTGATGCATGTAATTGCCTGATTGAATGAATTTCTCGCTAAATTTTTAATACATTCTTAAATAATTGAATTCGTTAGTGAAACGGGGCATGACCCTCACTCAGAAAGGTCCAGTGGGCCGCAGGTTGAGTATCGCTGCTTTAGATGATAGTATTGACCCTAATATTTACCCTCATTTGAGTAAGCACCTTTTATATTTTAATTTCGATTTCGTCATTCATGCAGAGTTTAACTTGTGGCCATTTTGTCTATGTTAGGAACAATTCACAGCTCCCAATTA
This sequence comes from Trichonephila inaurata madagascariensis, assembly GCA_019973955.1. Classification (NCBI taxonomy): domain Eukaryota; kingdom Metazoa; phylum Arthropoda; class Arachnida; order Araneae; family Nephilidae; genus Trichonephila; species Trichonephila inaurata. Next base: position 50,725 of record BMAV01016589.1, on the reverse strand, counting down.
CAAAACTGTCACGACCGAAGTTCTTTAGAACTTTTACGAAAGAAGTTTATACAAAGATAAATGTGCAAATTGCGAACATGGCAACAAATATTTTGAAGTTCATTTATTAAAGTATTATTACTTTAATTAGACACCTATAAGTAATTTCCAATCATCTGCAAGTCAGTACCTATTACTAAATTTTACGTCTACAACATACCGAGAGCCATGTCTAGTTAGTTTGAAACTTATTTGGTTTCTGTGTCCGTCTTTTTCAGTATCACATGAAACTAAAACTTATATTTATAATTTTGAGTTGCCAAAGAAAGGAAACTCAATAAAATCATATTTATTTGCCGTGTAAGGACATTTACGCATCAAGGTGACTACCTACCTTGAAAATATCGTTTTTAGTCTACATAAGGCACATTTGTTTTTTTTTTCAAAATCTTATAGTTTGAACATTTTTCTTTCCAAAACAGTTTTTCTTTTTCCTTTACGCGAAACAGAAATAAAAAATTATGGTGATTTTAAAAAACATCACTCTATGCAAAAGGGTAGTAAGATAAAACTTTAAATGAGTTTTTCTCAAAATTATGTTTTCAAAAAAAACTTTTTACCAGATACATGATATCTTAAGAACCAAACCAGATAACATTTTGAAATTTTGTGGGAATGTTTATTATACTATTTGTCATAAAGTGGACCATAAGTTTTGTTGTAGGTTAAATATTCTTTCATTTAGGGTAGTTTTTATAAAGAAAAAACTTAAAAAATTTCAAAATTTTCATATTATTATGAATAATAGTCTGTAATTTTTTTTGTATTTTATTTATTTATTTATTTATTGTATTTTGAAGAGCACTGTAATATGTATGTTGTGTATAAAGAAAATTGTGATAATTATATTAGAAATTTTTATACAGAGTTACACGCTTTAGTAAAAATTTGGTAAAATTTCCTTAAGAACAACCAATTTTAATTTTTCTTACAATACAATATTTATTTAAAAAAATTTTATGTATTTACATATTTTTTTTTATTCTTCTTCCTAAAAATACTCAATTTATTTCAAAAAAATTTTTTTATAAAAAAATTGGATTCGAAGGTAGGCAAAACTAAAACCTTAAAGACTTTTCATATGTTGCAATAAAAATTGGCTTTTTACTCGCTGCAACAAGTGAGTAAATCCATAATAAGCGACCTTAAGACTCAAGTAACACATTGATGCTCAAAATGATGAATTCTGAGACGGTTTTGATTACATGCTAAATAAATATTAAACAGAAAACATTCTCTACTTACCCCCTTGTACTTGAAAACATAACAACAGTGCCAAAAAACTGAGAGCTCTTATAAGTGGTCTCATCTCGCTTCTCTGTTTAGAATGAAATTCCGGAAATAAAAGTTTCCTCTTCACGCAGCGAAAGCGCTGCTTCCGTTTTTTTCTCAGATGTTATGATTACGAAGAACATGAACACATGACCCTAACCGAGTTGAGACAAATTGAGAAATTTAGATCCACTTAAAGCTTTATTCTACGTAATTACGGGGATTGTATAGAAATTACCAAGAAAATAAAATCGAACTAAATTCATATACTTATGGTGTATAGAAGTGGGAAATACTATTCTTTGAAATTGGAATGCTTTTCTCAAATTACTCTAAGTACGTTCGTGCTTGTGTGGGGGTTGTAATAATTCACCTAAATTTTCTTCAAGACTTCGCGTGATTAATTTCTAGTTTACCTACCTAACGCGGGAAATAATCATAACCTTATCTCCCCAAAACTGAAACTTCCGTGGTTCTAAAACAGGATGATGCCATTTTGCATCATCTGCGTATATGGACCAATCAGAAAGACCTTTACCGGAAGTCGTATCTTTTTCAAAGCTTCCGATTGCACAAGACTATGAAAGTCTGAGTTCTAAAGAAGGAAAAATGAATGTTTTTGTGAATGTATTAATGTCTTAAATGTAGAGTGTGATTGACCGAGTGTATTTTTGTTGAGTTTCGCCGCTGCTCGTTGTATGTGAACTAAAATGTGGAGCTAAGAGTACAAAAATATTTGAATACTAAAATGCCTGAATTCTATTCCAAGACATTACATATATATATTTGCTCACGAGTACCTCAGGTATAGTTTTAGACTTGTGATTGAAAGAATAACATTTACTTATTATCAAAAACATAGCAGCCACAAAAATGAGTATTTTTGTGGCTGCTATCTTTTTGAGAGTCTTATTTTATTTGAGAGTAACATCTAATCATCGTCAATAAGTAAATGTTATTAGTGATTCCCAACCACTGTGCCGCGGCACTTTAGTGTGCCTTCGAATTCTTGAAGTGTGCCCCGAAGTTTTTTAAATAATTATACTCTAAGGAAAAAAAATAAAATCTAAAACCTAATCATTCGGCCGTTTTATGGAAATAAACTAAAAATATTCGTGGTATTAACTTTTCTTCCGTAGGTAGAGAAAGTGTAATACATATAAGTAAAATTCTCGCCAAATTTTGAAACTGTTAAAAGTGTACCGCAACAAAAAAGGTTGAGAATCACTGGGATAAATATAAGCATTATCTCTCTTTCCAAAAGTTTTCGGCCTATTTAAACAAAAGAAACATCGAGAAGGCTCTAAAATCACATGATTTTAATCTTCGCAAACCCATGGGTTGAAGGAAGAACAAAATGAAATAAATAAAATCTCTTTCAAGGGGATTACAATACAGAATCCTTTCACACTTTCGAACTCACACACATATGCATATATATATATTATAGCTTATAATATTAAGCTATATTAATATATTATAATATATTATATTAATATAATTATAAGCTGTAATATTAATATATTATGGCTTATATATTATTATACCACAGCTTATAATATTAATTTAAGTTAATCAAATGTTTACTTAATATTCATTATAAAACATTAATTTAATCCCTAATCTTTAAAATTTTTTCCATTTATCTCAATTACGAATACTCAATCTCATTTTATTTTCCGCATTAAAAAGATTAAACACTATGTTTTGATTTACATGTAACCCCGCGTAACTCGGCATTTCTATAGTACAGATTCAATGTAACACGGTTCAATAGCTGGGTACATCCCGGCATAACACGGCATTTTTACAACATGGATTCACATTGACACGGTTCGAGAATTGGGTAAAATCCCCGTGCAATATGAAACGTAATAGAAAACTATTGAAAAAAAAACTTTATCTGATTTGAAATAAGGAAAAACCTTGGGTAAAAAAGAAAAAAGGAATGAAAACATGATAAAGCTTTTTAAGTGTGAAGGATGCCTCGTTTGTCAGTTTACATTCGTACGCTTACGTGCTGTCAAATTTCCAAACAAAATTTTAGCGAACTATTATACTTAATACACTTTGAAACTTTAACCGTGTCTCTCTTTAGGCTTCGTGGGTTTAAAGTTTTCAGGTAAGTAGTGTTCAACACATTGTATTTAAGGTATCCGACTACGTTCGGAACCGTGATTTTGCAAAAGCGTATAAATGAATAATATTTATGATATTTAGTGTCACTTATAGATTAGAAAATGTATATAAAGTTATTTTAAGAATAGTATTACAATAAAAAAATTAATTAAGTACAATATTTTGACAAAAAATGGACACAGAATGACCCATTTTCAAAATATTCCCCTTTTGTGAAAAATTATTCTATTATAATAATATTTTGCCTGTATATAGCTCAGACCTCTGTAGAGAGGCTCAACTAGAACTTTTGAAATAAATAACTTAGAAGTAGTTTATCCATGTTTTACGACAACAGAGGGGAGAAATTTTAAGAAAAAAACGCCAATAATTTTTTCAATGGGTTGTAACTCTGAAAATAATGTGGATTTTTCAAAAATCATAGTTCAGACTCTCTGGAGAAGTCTACTTTAAATAAGCACACACACACAAAATATTATTATTTTATAGGCATTTTTTAGAAAAGGAGAACATTTTGAAAAAAGGTTATTCTAAGTTAATTTTTTGCCGAAATATTGTATTTAAATAATTTTTTTTGTCAAAATGTCCTTAAAACAACTTTATACGTGTATTCTAATCTAAGTGACACTAAATATCATGAAAATTATCTATTTATGCGCTTTTTTAAAATCACGGTTCCGAAAGTAGTCGGATACCTTAAACAATAGTACATTGTACGTATGTATATATACTAGCTGTTATCACCCGATTAGCAAAATATTACATGACGTTGCATGATTGTACTAACACTGTTTTTATTATATTGAGAGATATCTAAGTCCTAGTAACAAGACTCCGATTATATTGTAAAACATTCTTATAGTCATCTCATCTTGTTTAATAAAAAGACAGGACTTGAATTTCTAAAACTGAACTATAATTATCTTTCACTGAGGAACATCTCTCCACCTGAGATGATTTTCACAAAACCAGTTCTTTTTAAATCTCTACTCAACAAATGATACTGCAAAGACTTCATACAACTAAACTAAGGAATATTTATTTAAAGCTCTTGAAATATTGACCAGTAAAATATATCAGAATTTAGTGTCCACAATTTATCTGTCTATGTTAGTAGTTTCAAGTTGTCTGCTTTGAACAAGGTTGGAAAATCAAATTAAGTTTTTTATGAGCAGATAAGCAAATGCTATGTAACGAAGCACTTAGACAAAACGATTTCAGTATAACTGACTCATTTCCGCTGGGAACCCAGTAACATTGCATTCAAAGTCAAATAAATTTGCAATATTACTTCCGTATGTTAGTTTTACTAATTGTATCTACTTGTAACTATCTTTTGCTGAACGAAAACTACTTATAATGATAAACTGCCTTGATGTAACGACACCAGTGGACTTTCTAGGTATATTTAGTTACAAAATCTCTCCTAATTAACCTAGAAACATTAAACTTTTTCTGTGTAATCACCAGGGAAAATAATTAAAAGCCACGAAAAACTTTCAAATTCTGTTTAAAATGCGGAAAGGTGAACTAATTTAACAGGCTTCGGTGTACAATCGACACCGACGGACTCTAGTATTAGGTTAGCTTCGATAATTGTATCAAATGCAGTTACAGAGAGGGTTGGCTTAGGAATAAGATTTAACGTTTACCCTCCTTGCAGCTGTAGAAAGAGCTGCTTCTTTACGCTCTCCCAAAATATTGAAGAATCCTTTCATCTGACACCACGCTAACAGCCAATAGCCATAAACAAAAACATATCAACATTTCACGTATAGGCCGAACCTCGCGAGTGGGACAAGGGAAGTAAAAAGGAACCACCCAAAGCCGGGAGGACACGAACCGAAAGAGACTCGACTGAAGACGAGAAAGTCGAGAAGACGTACACTTAAGCCCCATTTACATGGATGAAAATTGCCGGCAAAATACAGGCATTAAGCTGGGAGCAAGCACACACCCGATACTAACGTTAATGGTCGCGCGGGGTGATTGAATCAGCCCAATCCTTATCTTACAATTATTCTTACTGCACGCAATAAAAATCGTAATTCCAGTTAATAATTTAATTAAGAGAAGGTATATTTACTTATTTTTAAGGACTTTTCAATTTTTCTTCGATAATTTGAGGAAAACACCAATTAAACTGAACTAAAACTTTTCAAATATGCATGACCTTAATAAAGGACACAAATCACATACACTTTTCGTTAACATTAAAGGAATATTATTTGCAGGCAATTTTGCTCAAATTATTCTAGTTTTATTGTCTTTTGATGATCGACAAATATTATGTGTTGAACTTTTTTCTTGCTTCTGTATTTTTCACTGGACGTAGTTTGTACACTAATGGTTTCATATCTTCCTTTTGATGGATTTTTTTAGTTAGAATTTGAAAATTTTCCTTTCAACTCAAACTTTTCAAGTACACATCGCTTTCCTCAAATTTACTTTCGATATCATGATAAATATACATTATTTCAGCTGGTTCTTCCATTGCTTGATCATTTTCATCTTCCTTCAATAGAGATCATAAAGGCTCATTTTTTTATATTCTGTTTGTTTACACTTATAATCCATAGTAAGTCATACAGCACAGAACAATCAAAACTTCTAAGTTGTTCACAGGGGCAAAATGTAGCATGTTCATAGAAAATAGTTGGGAAATAAAGTGGTTGCGCGTGGAATTCAGTCAAAACAAGTACCTTAAGATTGTAAGAGAAAACGTTTGCCACTCAAAAAAAGAGGGAGATATGTGACAAATACATTTTAGTTCCCATGAAGACTGTCATATAGCAGGATACTCTACTGTCAAGGTCATTGGTAACAAATAAACAGTTTTCACAGCCTGGGGTGACTCTGTACTCAGCGTCCGCTCCCAGTGCAGGGCAAATAGGCAGAAAATCGGTTGTTTTCAAATTTTCCCATGATCCGATATTTATTTGTTCGTAGAATATTATCTACCGTTGTAGAATCTGCACGTTGGACGACAGTAGAAATTATAGCTCTGATAAGAAGGTATTAAAATGAAATGAGTAAAATTTAAAAAAAAAAAAAAAAAAAAAAAAAATTCGAAATTTTTTTTTAAATTTCCATTATTTATCTTATTTGGCAATACCTAATAAGTTGAAACTATCTCTAACTGCGCATAAAAGTATTCCAATGGACGATAAATTTGCAAACAAATTAAGCAATAACAATGAAATAATCATTTTTAGTTTCATAAAAAATAAAACATAGATTTAAAGTTTTATCATCAAAAGTTTTATGCCTACACGTCTTTAAATAAGCAAAATAATAATCAAAAAAGCAGAATAAATATAGAAATTTTATTTATTTTTTGGCAATATCTAATAAGTTGAAAATATTTGTAACTACATAAAAATATTCCAATGAATTAAACCTTCAATGTTACTGAAAAATTAGTTTGTGTGTAAGTTATAAGTTATAATTTTTATCTTCGTTAACCCTTATGATAAATAAATTATAAATTTAAAATTTTACTATCATAATTTTATATCTACATCTCTGCTTAACCAAAGTAAGAAAATAGAATGTGAAACGAATAAATATATTTCATTTTTGTCTGTGTTTTTTGACATTATCTAATAAATTCAAAATATGTCAGTAATAAAAAGCATTGTATAAAAACATTCCAGTGCATTAAATCTTAAATTTACACACAAACAAATTTTAGAGGAACATTGAATTTACCATTTTTAGCTTCATGATAAATGAATTATTATAAGCATAATAGAAATAAATGCATATTTTTAAGTCCTGTGTCTGATTGTAGATAATTAATTTTATCTGATCATTCATCTCAAAAAAAGGAAAAAAAAGAAAAAAAAATGTGAAGCAACGGGGTTTTTATATAGAGCGATAGCGAAGATTCTGCGTGATCATCGCAATCAACACTCTAGGCGGGTGTCCAACCCAAATGACCTTGCGGGCCACTTCGGAAAAACATTATAATTTCGCGGGCCGTACATAAAAATATATACCTTTATATCTGATTTGGAAACCAAAAAACATTTATTGAGTGAAAATTTAAAACAGAATGAATTATTATTATTGTTTTCATTATTTTTCATGTATACAGACATAGATAATAAAATAATGTTTCTATTTTATAATAATGCAATGATCAAATAATGTTTAAAATATTACAGTTGCCTTTTTCTTGAGAATTACGGTGTTCTTTTTGAATTGATCATTCGTTACTCATTGTTGAAATTTGATAGTGCAGTCATTCGCAAACGATTAAGTATACATTGCCCTTTATCTTAACCGTCCTGAATACTTTTTTTAAACTTTAAAAAAAATCTCTGACTGCCTCTTGCTTTTTTTGGGCACTCCAAACAGAAATGGAGGAGGAGAAATGAAAGTCGCACACACAGAGAATCCTGTACCATCCATAGTAATGGATATGCATAATGCAATTCGGAATTTATTAAAAAAGTAATTTATTATAGAAAAATCAAATGTAACTGTTTGATAAAATATAAATCTATTTTTATCTAAAGGACATTTCTATTATCAAAAAGGATTTATATTAAAACAAGAACAGGTAACAGGAAAATACATTGTATATATATATAAATTTCCCTTCAAATAAATTACAAAATGAAAAAAATTTAAAAACCTGATATTTAAAATTTTTTTAAAAATAGTCGGCGGGCCGCAACTTATGTACTGGCGGACCGCGTGTTGGACACCTCTGCTCTTGGCATTTCCATGGTTATACTGTGTAATCACGTGAATCTGTCAACCAATCACTAGATTCTCGAGCAAATTGTTTGAATAAGCAGGCAAAAAGCAGGATTTTATGCCCAACTACATTTTGCCTGCTATTTGTTGGTTTGCATGTATATAAACAAGGCTTTACTCTCCTCCTATCCAAATATCAGAAGTCCTTAACATTCACTTAAAACTAGTTTGAATAACTATTTTCATATATATATAAATAATGTAAGTAATATCTGTAGATGTAATTAAATTATTTAATTTAACTCTCTCACGTTTTTCTCAATAGGTCACAAAGCATATGTATTGAGAAGAAATGAAGGCCCGAAAAAAATTGTTTTTAGTTTACTTTTGTTTCATAAATGGCAAAAGAGTTGGAAGAAATCCTTCTGTGAACATATTACAATTAGTAAGACGTATCTGATTAAGAAAATTGATCCACTTTAAAAGATCAAATTCAAACTTTGGGACTAGATCTGAAATATATATAGGTTTTACCTTAAACTTAGTTATTATTTATATAATGTATGACGTTTTTCTTATTCACAGATTTTAGAAACATGCTACGAAAGATGCCACGTAAACTATTTATTTCAGTGATCATTTCCATATATTGTGTAATGAATACTTTACTCGGCTGTAGAAATATCAAATCATGGATTCGACATATTTGCATACAATATGAGAAGATTCAGAAGTATGTGCAATTATATTATTTAGAAAAACAAGTAATATATATATATAAAAAAATAAGTCAATTCCTAATTAGGTCAACAAAGATAATTTTATTTTAGATACTTTTATTAATTAATTATAATTAATATAAATATGTATATACATATGATAGAATCATAATATTAAAAGGCAAAATACCTTTTAAATTAATATTAAAAAGTTTTTAGCCACATTAAATTGGTAATTACATTTTTTAATATAAGTTGAATACAGTAAGTAAGAATTTATCTTAAAACCACTGTAAAAGGAATGCTGACGTCTAATTAGCACATGACTATTCAGGTTAGGTTAAATTTTCATCACAAATTTAACAAAATCTGTTTTATCCAATAGTGCTGCCATCTAGAGGAATAATATCGACTGAAATACATCTCTTAAACTCTACGATTGATTAATTAAATTTAATTAATGAACTAATATTTTAAAAGGCTGTATTAACATCAAGTGTCATTCACCACAAGTTTAAAAAAATGTATTTAAACGTGAGTGGATGAATGAAAAATGTTTTATTCACGATTGAAAATTAGAAAATAGGGAGAGTGTGAACTAATAGTACGAAATGAAAAAAGCTGAAAAAACTTATCTGGATTGTAATCCTACAAACTGCTTTGTTTCAGTGGTTCAGTCTTTGCTTAGATATAAAGTATAAAATATTTTACAATAATTTTATAGACTACTTAAGCACGTAATGAATTAATTTACGGGTTAAATATCACCCATGTAAATGTATTCAGAAGTTGATTTAGAAAAATTAAGATTTTTTTTAAACGTTATTTTTTAATATAGGACAAAAAAGTCATTGTGCTTTTTTATAAGCTTTGTGCTAAGGAAAATGCAAAAGATATTTATTCATAAATAATAACTTTAATATTTAAAAAATTGTGAAATAGTTTTGTTTTAGGTATTTTTATGTCGTGTTTCGTAAAAATATGTGACTAATCATCGCGCTTCAGTCCTGACAACCAACCGTTTTAGTTCTTTATCAACTACTAATATAGTTTTCAGTAATGAAATAAAAGGTATGATAAAAAAGATTGAGTCCCCGATTGGCCTTCTTTGGATTACAATAATCCAGGTCCAATATTAAAAACTCAAAAACGTAAAATGCACCGAAATACATTCAAAAGTCTTTGAAGTAGTAAACATGGAAGAAAAAATACATTTTTGTAAAGCAATTCATCAAAAAAAAAAAATGGAAACATTAGTTCTTTCATTTTATTACAAAACCCGTTATTTCTGCTATCTTCTCTTTAGAAAATAAAAATTTTCAAAACCAGTCCCCCCCTCCACATTTCGCATATTTATAGAAACGATAAGAGTTATCTCGCCAAATTCATTCTCTTTTTCTCCTAATCAGTTCATTTTTGAGCTGTAGTAGCAGTTCACTTTGAACTTATCTGCGATCACAGAATTCATAAAAAATAATGATTATTCATTAAATAATTTTTTACTTTTTGCTCAGCTAATCGGGTTAAATTAAATTTGTATTCAACAAGACTTTTATTAAATTATATTTTCAATTCCAACTATTCCAACTATTTCAATTCCAACTATTAGTTTACACTCTCCTTATATATATTAATATATTTTGTTCACAAGTTTTCTATCGTCTATAAAATACTTTTTATTCATCCACTCAAGTTCATATACATTTTTTAAAACTTGTAGTGGATGATGATGTTAATACAGCTTTTTCAAATATAAATTCATTAATTAAATTTAATTAATTAATTTATAGTTTAAGAGATGTATTTTAGTTGATATTATTCACATCTAGATATAGCCGCTTTCGATAAATTTGTGATGAACATTTAACTTAACCTGAATAGTCATATGCTAGTTAGGCGTCAGCATTCTTTTTACAGTGGTTTTAAAATAAATTCTTACCTATTATATTGAACTTTTATTAAACAATGTAATTACAAATTTAATGTGGTTAAAAGGTTTTTAATGTTAATTTAAAAAAATGTTTTGCCACTTAAGATTGTGATTCTGTCATATGTATATACATATTAATATTAATTGAAATTATTTAATAAAAAATAACTGAAATAAAAAAAATTGTGTTGACCTAAGTAGGAATTGACTTAATTTTTCTTTTATATTACTTGTTATTTAGTATTTCAAAGTGGGTTCACCTGCATTATTCCTCACTCCAGGAGCCACTCCTGTCAGTAGGTACTGATGGAAAGAAATAGTTCACAAGCATAATAATGTTAAAAATATATATATTATTCATCAGTTATTATAAAATAAACGAATTACTTAAATTTTCCTTTCAAGATTAATGGGTGCTTAAATAACGATTTCTTCGAAAATTTTCGATGGCTAGCATTTTTCCCACTTAATTAAAAAAGGTTCCACAAAGTACGAATATCCCTTAAATGTAAGTTCTGGATTTTTCTATGCTTTATTTTATTATTTTTATTCAATTATTGTATTAACACATTATTAAAGTTTATTAAAGTTGCACTCTAAAACAATATTAAAACTGAGTACGTGTTTATTAAAGCCACATTATAAAGCCAAAAAAGAGTTATTGGCAACGAACCTCACAATTTTGAACCTCGGTCAAGTGATGGTGAAACACTTGAACTGGCCCTCTCTTCTCCAAACTACCACATCTCCCCATCTGGAGGACTTTGAGTATTGACAGGCTTAACAGTGTATCATTTTCTCTAAATAACGGGTCTTTAGTGCAACAAGAGCTCGAACTCCTGACATGCCATCCACTAGTTCGTGACCATACCACTAGGTTATCACAACAACATTAATACATTAAAAGTAGTATGCAGTAAAGAGTATGTAGTCTGAATATAATCCCATTATTTATGAAATAAAATGAAATAAAAAGCGAAATTATAATAATAAAATATTATATAAATAAATTAACTAAAACTAGTAAATCAAATAACAAATTACCGTATTTATTCGAATCTAAGCCACCATCGATTCTAAGCTGCATCCCAAATTCTCAACAAGTTTTTGCAAAAAATGAAAAATAGTGCAAAAGGTTTTATCGATATCCAACTTTACGAAATTAAAATAAGTTAAAAATGAAAACTAATAAGAAGGGAATAATTGGTTACTTTGTCAATATTATATATTTTTAAATACATACATGAACCTGTTATTGCTCTAATTGCCCCATCCAACAATTCATTTTTTCTTTGATTCTAAGCCGCACCCGATTTTCAGTAGCATTAACATTGGAAAAAAGGCGCGGCTTGGATTCGAGTAAATACGGTAGTAATTTAAATAAGGAATTAAATAAAATGTAAAACGAAAAGTAGAGAATTCAAGTCTCTCGTCTGTTTTCAGTGTTAAAATAATATTTTATCAAGAATCTTGTTACCACCAAATAATTTTTTTTTCATGTGGACCCTTCAAGGTTTTTATCAATTCCTTTCAGAAAACACTTTTTTACACCCATAAGGGTATTTTATTCAACAGAATGTAAGAACAAAATTTTGCAACCTTGTTAATACAACGACCAATAGAAAAAAATAGCATATATAAGTGTTTCCATAATCAACTCGAGTATACAACATTTTAATTCCATAACGAAAATTATTTCAACTAATTTTCACACATCTGACTCTGTAAGTAAACAGCTCTTAGTAAAACTTAACGCGTCGTAATTTTTTGAATGACGTAAGTGAAGGTCGTTGGAGTAAATGTATTAATATCGAAATGAACGCTGAACTCTTCCTGTTATCTGTGCATGCTATTATTTGCTTAACAGGATTCATTATCCAAGCTTTCGAAAAGAAAATTTAAAACCCACAAAACTCCCTCCAACCCTTTTTCGTCGATCCATTCATGGAATTAAAAAAAAACGTTTAATGCGTGGCAGATATTCGGAATTTTAATTTGTTGCGGTTTTTTTGGGGTTTTTTTTTTAAATTTTAAAAAATATGCATTTTCAAGAAGGGTTAGTCAGAAACTACCCGGAAGAAAGTTGGTTTTGTTGATTTTTCGGAAATTTTATCTATCCCTCTGTCAAAAAGAAAAGTTATGGATGGTCATTCAATGTGTGAGTATTGAATACAATTATATCTTTGTTAGAATTATTTTTTTAGGAAATTTTAAAAACTTTTATAAATAAGAAAAAAGAAATGTAGTTTTAGGTTGTACATAGTAACACTCTTCAGAAACTCTTTTATAACTTGTTTAGATATATTGTGACATAGCCATCCGGGGGATGCCCAGTCTTGTTTCCCAAGTGTTTTTAGTTTTTAAAAAATATAAATTTTTAAAAAACCCTTTTATTAAGAGTAACTTATAATATTTAAGTTCTAATTTAAAATTAATTAGAGGAGAGTCACCAAATTAAATCAGTATTTAAGTCAGATCACGCAAGAATCCTTTATCTCAATTATAGTTAATAATCCTATGTATCAATTACTTATATCAAATTACCTTTCAGTCCGGTTCCTCCCGATAAATAATCTATAACTTTATAAAGAAGATTTTGACCCCAAGGGCTTTTTTACGCTTATTTTTTGGTCCAAAAGATTTCACACTAAGTTTTTCACCGATCAGAATGACCCCACAATAATTTTACCTTTCACGCGCTATCTTTTTTTTTTGCACCCCATCCTTTTTTATAGTATATCCATTTACATGTTACTTTTGTTTACTTTTTTGGTAGGGTTGGGAAAGGTTTTCCCATTAATCGTGGCGTCAAAGAACATAATCATTTAACAAAAAGGCGCGAGAGAGCCAAAAAACCCTCCAAGGGAAAAAAAACGTGATTTACTTAAGGGTTCTAAACCCTTTTAAAAAAACCTGTCTAAATTCTTTTTTAAATTTCTTTGCTTGAGTTTTATTTAAATTTTTTAACTTTAAATCTTATTTTAACTTTTATAATTTCCAATATCTATTTTGACTTTAATTTTTTTTAAAATAATCTAAATTTTAACTTTTTTAATTTAATATCTATTTGACTTTAATTTTTATTGCAATTTTAACTAAATTTTTTTTTATAATTTCCAAAATTTTTCTTGACTTTTTAATTTTTTATTTCTCATCTTTGAATTTTAATATTCAATTTTTTTTTAAACCTACAAAAAATTTTTCCCCAAAAACCCAAAATTTAAATTTCTGTTTTAAATTTTGGGCCCCCCTCACTTTTTTCAATTGTTACTTTAAAATTTTATACACAAAAAATTTACCCAAAAACCCAACAACTCAAAGGAGCTGTTACTTCGTCCCTTTCTTAACAGCCAAACACTTTGAAGTTATATTTTTAAATTTTGGGGGTTCCTAAAGCATTTGGTATCTATTTCCATAATATTAATCAATTTTTTAATTTTTTTATATATCACAATAAATTTTTTTCCCCCTCCCTACATCTGGTTTCCCCAAAAAACTCCCAATGAGCCGCGCGCGCCGTTTTTATTGTTAGTGCCCCCGACTACGCCGCGTTTCCCCCGAACCGATGCCCTAAATACAATAATACAAAAATATATATATATACCTTTTTACAATTTCAAAAATTTTTTAAAAAAACCAAAACAAAAACCCAAAGGTTTTTGCATCTCACGAAGTCATACATCGAAGTAAAAAAAGTTAATAAAAGTTTTCTTCAGGAAAAAAATTTAAAAGTCAAAAAATTCCAAAATTAAAAGGTTTAGGGTTTGACTTGGTTATAACTTTTAAGAGCCTGAGTTCCCTTTGCAAAATTCTTCCGAAAGTTAAATCAAAAAATGAAACAATACAACCTGATTTTTTTTATTCGGCCCCAGTTCAATTTAACGATGAGGTGTCATCACTCTTCATTCCCTGTTTGCACTGAATTTTTTTTTGTAAGGCCTGTACTTTCCCCGTCGTCCTTTCCTTGCCTTCCCAACTTTGTTTTGGCTGGTCGTTTTCTTCTTTTTCTCCCGGCCTTAAAATAAGTCTTTTCAAATGGAACTTGTTTATTCTTCCCCGCTCTTTTTCATCTCTGGGAAAAAGTACAGATGACATTTTGCTTTTATTATTATAATTTTATTCCCCCTTTTTTTGCCACTTCTTTGTGGTCCACTTTTCCCCATATCCGATCTTTTAATTCCTTGGTTATTTTTTAAAACCTTTATTTTATTTTCATTCCCTTTTCTGAATAGGGGGATCACCAGTGATTTGTTTTTTTTTGGGGCCTCCATTTTTTTTTTTGATTTGATTGGTTACCAATCCCTTTTTCCTCTAACCTACGTTTCACCGCAGATTTTTTTTTCCCATATTGTGACTCATTTAATCCTTGGGTGTACTTTTTCCGAAGTACGAGTTTCCTAATTGATCTTATACCATTTGGGATACCTGTTCCTACTTCGACCTCGTCACATTTCCTAGCACGATATATTCTTATTTGATCTACGTTAACTGTTAATCTTTTCCCGATTTCCATATTCAATATTGTTAATTTCCCTTTACTTCTAGGACTCTATAGGCCCCTCAAATTTTGAAATTTAGCACATACTTTGTTAGCGGTTGAACTTAAGGGTGTGTTTCTAATAAAACCCAACATTTACCTTTATTTTAGTCCTTCTACGTCTATTATAATATTTTTCCCACCCTTTCCTGTTTAAATTTTCGTACTTAGTCTAGCTTCTTTAAAAGTTTTCTGTATATCTTGAATTTTGAATTTAGAGCTTTCCGTTATCATAACTAGTTTTTTGAAATGGTGTAATCAATTTTTGACCTAAAATAACTCAGCCGGTGTTTTTCCCGTTGTTTCATTCACCGCCGTACGAATAGCGGTAAGCAAACTCACGTGAATTGGGTCCCAAGTATCATGTTGATCATTAACGTAATTTTCAATCATTTGCACCTATATCTCGATTAACCTTTCAGTCCGATTTGCTTGTGGTCGATATGCAACAGTCTTCACATGCCTTATGCCTAATCTTTCACTTAAGTGCTCAAAACTCGGATATAAATTGGGGACCATTATCACTTATTAATTTTATTGGAGCCATAACGCGATATAAAGTTATCAAAAAATTCCGCTATTATACGAGATGAGGCCTTTTAGAGGGATAATTTCAGCCCATTTGCTGAAAATGATCGGTTATTACTAAAATATAGCGGTTACGTCTTATTCTCGATATAGGATACGGGGCCCAATAAATCAACGTCACTATCTCATTCGGATAATTCGATATAATTGATTTAACCGACCAGCTGGTAACGCGTTTTTATAGTTATTAACTTGGCAATATGGTGTAGAGACATATTGATCAATAATTTTTCATGTACGGAAATAACAAACGTCCCCGAATTTTATGATACGTTTTAAATCTGCCGACGTGTCCAAATTATTGGCTTGTCATGAATTTCCTCTCATTATTTCATTCCTTAAAGATTTTGGGAAAGTATACACGCATTTCACCAATGACGTTGCGTGTTTCGCATAAAATAACAATCCTTCAATTAAACGGAAATCGTGGGACCAATTCTCTTTTTATGTTGCTTTAAACCCGAGTTATTTTCCCGGGGTTTTCTAAATATCTATATAAAAGACCACCCGGGGTCATTTTCTTTTTCCCCTTTTTTTTCCCGAAGAAAACCCAAATTTTTGATTATGGCGAATTAATTTTATCACCAATTATATTAATTGTTTCCCTTTTGATAGAATGTCACCCATGCATTTTGATTTCCGGTTATTTTCCCCATTCTATATTGAATTCTGCAACTTTAGTGCCCATCTAATCTCCATCATAAATTTTTGCCGGAGGCGTTTAATGGGGGATCTGTTATTACCCTTATTGGAAATCCCAAATATGTTCAAATTTTTGTTCAACGCCCATCACTCTAAATTCCTTCGGTTACTTTTAACCTCTGCGTTGTTCAGGTACACGCAAATGACTGGTCTTTTTTGTTGGTTTAGTACTGCCCAAAAACCAATCGAATGGATCTAAAAACCCCGTTGTTCCTGAAAGTTTGGAAATTTTTAAAACTGGCGCTTTTGCCCGCCTCCGACCCTTCGAATCCCTTTTTGGTTTCATTGACCAGAAAAAAACAAGATTATAAAGTGGTCAAAATATCCGCAAAATTTTAAAAAAACCCCCACGGGGACATACCAAAAAACTTAGATTTTTTGAGTTACGGGTGGTTTCATCTCTTGTATAGCTTTTAACCCTTTTGTCTCATCTTTTTTAAATTTCCCTTTTTTACTAATAATTAATCCCAAATATTTAATTCATCGCACGCGAATTTACTTTTTTCCTTTTTAAAGTTAATCCGCACCCTTTTAACAACAAAAAACCCCCCTTTTAAAATTTTAACGGGGAGGAATATGGGACGCGAAAAACCACCATGCCCCACAAATTTTATACCGGGGTTTCAAGTTTTTTGAAAATTGGGGAGCGCCCCGAAAAACCCGAAGGGCATCCGCTTGAAAGCATAAGTGCCATTTTTACAAAAGCATTTTTTAACATATGCTGGGGTTTACTGCCATTTGAAAATACCCAAATTTTAGATCAAGAGATGACATTATTGTTGTATAGGGTTTGTTCGTTAATAAATCATTAAATTTCGGGATATTTTGTGATCGAATTTAATTTTTTGCGTTCAATTGCTTGGATTATCCGGTGGAAAACTATTATTTTTCTTGCACAATACAACAGGTGACGCGTATGGGGACTGAATTGGAAACCTTTTTTTGAAATTTTTGTATGTGAAAATCTATTAGCTTCTTTAGTGCGATCAACAAAGGGCCCTTTGAAGCTACTGGTGGGTTATCTCCCGTGTCAATTTCATGGTATAAGACATGAGAAGCCCTTTTGTCGTCCCTTTAAAACTACTAAAAAATTTTTTTGTATTTTTTGTTTTTCTACTTCCCCAATTTTTTTTAGATTCATCTCAACTTTTTCCCTTTTTTAATTTTAAACCCATTTTATTTATTTGAGAATCTGAATTTTCAACGTTTTTTGTTTAAAAATCAATATATTCTTGAAACTTATGAAATTATACCTAGAATAAGGGGTATTTAAATTTTTCAACCATGAAATGACCAATTTCCAAACATCTTTTTTTTAATTCACAATCCCCTTTTTGGCATTTCGCCCCCGTGCTGTTATTACCTGGCCGGATTTTTATTTGTTTTGAAAAAATATTTTTCTAAAACTTCTTCCGATAAAAAAAGATTTATCTGCTCCGGTGTCCCATACCCTTTTAAAATGTGTTATTTAAAATATAGGAGGGGGGAAGCCTGCAACATATCGGGAAAGCTAATTGCCTCTTGTCGACATCCCTTGGGGACAAATTTTTCAAATTTAATCGCCCCCTTTCGTCCATCACCTCGATTGAAATTACCGAACCCTTATTTCTACGGCCCCTCTTTTAAAATTATTTTCCCCCATTTGAAATGAGAAACCCCCCGTTCTGAATCGTCTTTTTAAAAACTTATTCCTCTGAACCCTTATTTTTTTGAGGTATTTTGAAAACCATTTCTTTTTTTGTCTACCCTTATTTCCAAATTTCCCTCCAGTTTCATTAGCTTCAAAATTGGCATCCATGCGCATTTTGACCTCGTCTTCTATATTTGGTTCTGATTTTGAAATTTGCAAGAATATCTCTTTCGAATTTAGCCAGGACTTCAAAAGTTGTATCGTATTTTGTATTTATTAAATCCACCCGTGGTTCGAGTCGAACTAAAATATGATCCATGTCTGTTGGGCATTCCTAATCCTAAACTTTTCTAAGTAATCTATATCAAACGCCGTCCTGATTTCTTTCCCGTTGTGATGCATAAACCCACGTAGTTCTTTTTTTTTTGACGCGGAAAAAATTCGCTAATTCACGCGCGAAAACCGTGGCTGTATTTTTTACTAACAACGAACCAAATATCGAATACCAATCTTGAGCCCCTTCCAGAGATTTTTAAAACTACAAATTTTATTTTGTAACTGAATTTGTTACGTCCCGATAAACCAGCAACATTTCCACCCGAAAAATCATTTTAGGTAGAAGGGCCCCCCTTTTCCCCCCGAATTAAAAAAGTTCGGTATTTTGACATAGCCATCCTTGAGACCCATGTTTTCGGTTTAAGGTTTGAGGTGGGATTATCAAAAAAGATGAGACAAATTTAATAAAAATTTTTTGAGTAACTTTTAAAACTTAAGTTCTTTTTAAATTATTTAAATTTGAGGAGGTCGGCCCCAATTAAAACACGTATTTTAAATCAGAAACCAAAGAATCCTTTTTTCCAATTATGTTAATAACCTATGATTCCTAAATCAATACCTTTCCCCGTCCCGGGGTTTCCCTTTTCCTAGATAATTAAAACTATAACCCAAAAGAAGATTCATCCGGGTACTAATTTTTTGATGCTTATTCTTTTTCCGCAAGATTTCACACTGCCACGCATTTACGAAAACCCAAAACCCAAACCCCGAGCCGCTACTAGCTATCTTTTTGTTTGCCAGCTATCCTTTTTTTAATACCATTTACATGTTACCGTTTTTTTCTTTGGTATTGTTTAAAGGTTTTTCCATTAACGCCCCAAAGAAATAAGGGAGCGTTAATCAGAAAGGGGAAGAGACGTCACAATATATGTACATATGAGAAAAAAAAAGGTTTAATGGGTGTATTAAATATGCTTTTAAAGAAATTTTATTGCAACGATAATATAGTTTTTGCATTGCTAAATTTTTTAAATTTTTATCCCAAAAGTTGAAGAAAAAAAAAATTACCCTAAAAAACCGGCGTATAAGAACACAAAAAAAAGATAGTTTATGGGGGGGGCTGTGCCGCATAAAAAGAAAGTTTAAAAATAAAATTTAAAAAGATAAGAATAGAAATAAATTAAGACTATGGCGAAAAAAGTTTTTTAAAAAAATCATTCTTATGACCTAAAGGTTTTGTAACTTTTTAAATAGATACCACTGTCTAAAGCTTGAAAAAAAAACCTCGAATGCATGACTTCAAAAAAAAGAGTTGTTTCCCCTTCCCGTGGGGGGGCGTCATACGGCGAATTTACCAAAAAAGAAAAGCAATTGAAATTATATTTGTTCGTAATACCCCGGGTTTTGGGGTATTTGTTCAAATCTTAAAGTATGTAGGGTACTGATATTATGAAAAAACCCAAGCTTATTTTCTATCCTTTCTTTAATGGTTTTGCTTAAAACCAAGGTGTTAACTTTATTTGACCATTTTTTCACGAAGTCCAAAAAAAATTTTTTCATTTTGTATTTGAATTAAAAATTTTAAAAATTAAAATTAAATTTTTTTTGAGTACCAAAGTAGTTTGTGCCGAGCACAAAAATTTTCACATCTGATTTGTTGTTTTCGGGTAATTATTTTATTCGTACGTGGACGACGGTCCCATACATGGACGACAGTCATCTCATAATAAAGTCTTGCCATTGTGTTTCCAGTTGACATGTAGTCCGAAATTCCCAGTTTTTCGAAGAATACAACAGGAAATAACATTTAAAATTATTCGAATCATGATTTTATTAAGGCTGAGTCGAGAAAAAAACGAGGCCCAGTTGGCCCATGCCTTAAGACGTCCCTGGTTCGGATAATTCCTTTTGGCAACGTTGTTTTTTTACGTTAAGGAACTTATAGAAATCGCATAGAAATTTTTATGTATTGTAATATTAAAGTATACATTTTAAAGTTAATTTTGTGTATCACACACAAACACATACAATTATAGGCAAGTTAACAATAATAAATTAATAATAAAACTTATGTTTTGTTGCAGCAAAACTATAAAGATGAATCTAACAAGTTTAACTTCTTGTGGTAAATAAGTACGAATCATCACAATCAACCATTGCAATATATATGTTGAATAAAGGAATATATTCATTGTTTCCATTTTTATTTAATTCATGTTACAAATGCAATTGGCTTTTAAAATAATTTTTAAAAATCATAGAAGAGGTTAATAATTATTTCTCTTTTGATACATATTTAATAAAAAATATTCATCGCGTATTTTATCTACTTTAATTGGAATAAATTATATTTCGCCTTGAAAAAAAAATAAACCTTTATTTACTAACCTTCTTAAGGTACTAACCTTATAAACCTTTATTAAAAAATGTTGAAGTACCACTATTATCAGTCATACTTTTAAAATTTTTTTCGCTTAATGTGAAGGACATTAAAAATAATAAAACAATAGCATATATATCTTATCCTTTAAGATAAAAAAAAAGTCTTTCTTCCTTTTTTTTTTAATTTAGATTATTTCTACAAGTTTCCTACTGTGGCACATAGGCAATTCTCTGAAATGAAAATAAGAAACAAACTAAACTAATTTTATCTACCTAAGCTCAAAGTCTTAGCATTGGCGTTGTGGAAATTTGAAAAGTTAGATGCCAGTTTAGATGTTGTCCTCTTCAATTCATGGTAGCTCAACATTGCGAGGTCCAATGCCATGGTGTAGCTACAAAGTGTGACGTTAATTAAACAATAAATCAATCAATGTATGCCGAAGATATGCAATTTGTGGGAAGTTTTACTTTTCTGTTTCCATTCGAAGAAAAAAAGCAGCTGAAGGTCCTCGATTGCGCTGTTTGAGGCTTATGGGGACCCTGCTAGCATCCATTTCAACCTGGAAGTACAGCCTTGGAGGGTTTAAAAGCGCTGATTTTGACATGAATGATGACACGAAGGAAGGCCAGAAATGTTTGGAGAATCAGAATCGAATGTATTATTGAGTAAAGACTCATGTCGAACTCAGGCAAAATATTTTGAAGTAATTCAACAAGCCATTTCATTAAGACTCAAAGTTATGAAATGGTCTAAAAACAAGATAGAAACCACACGAATTCAAGACAAGAGACTTAGAAAAGAGATGTTACACTAGAGAAAAAAACTTGTTTACGACATTTCATAGTATGAGAAATAATGCGGTGAGCTCAGCCACGCATCAACATCAACAGCGAAGCCAAATATTCGTGAACATTCATGTGCTCAGTATTTGTTTGGATCAGCTGGGTGTAATACATTAAGTACTGCTATAAGACAGAATAAAACTATCACTGATGAAGATTGCTAGTGACTAAACTGATGCGTTTGACCAGAACATTAGTAGAAGTGGCCATAATAAAAGCCAGACATGACAAAGGGATTTTACCATTCAAAAAGCTACTTGGAAATATTTAAATGCAATATCCTACTTCACACGCCGTATTCTCCAGATATTCGCATTTGAATATTTCCATTCAAATGCGAGTATGTTTCACTTGTTTCAACTGTTCCGGTTTAAGCTCATTTCGGGCCCAGGGCGCAGGAGATCTGCTAGCCCCCTTCGCACTGTCGAATTCAAATTTTGTGATAACCTCACAAAATTTGAAAAGCTCTCAATTTAAAAAAATGCAGAATTATGACAGCTTTTATGTTCGTTTTTATTCACATTCCTATGTGGCAAATCAAAACTTTAAACTGACTTATCTCAAAAAGATAAAATAACTAGTTTGTCTTCATTTAAAATGTTAAGGCTTTTTTTTTCTATTGTGCCTAATGCTATGATTTTTTTTAACCTATTGCTAATAGTACATATAACAAAAGTTGTTATGCATTTTTGAATGAAAGCAATGCTTACTTTTTTTTAAAAAATAATTGAACTCGGAATTTATTTATTTTTTAAGGAATTTTTAATAAGCATTCATAAAAAAAAAAGTATTGTACAAATACCAATCATGTTATCTCAAAACTCATTCCAGCTTTTATTTTACATTGTTTGCCGTACTTGTAAATGAATTTTCACGCGTGTACGTAAATTTTCGTAGGAGGAATAGCATTTTAAAATAACTTCACAATTTTAAGTTTTTTTCCTTAAAAAACTAAATGGCTAGCTTTTTATGAAATTTTAAGCACAAAATCTGTTTTACGTAGTATACACACATAGGAGGCAACCAAAAAAATTTTGAAAATTCTTAAATTAAAAAATTTTGCGTAAATCGTACCATGTCCCCTTAATGTAAATATTTATTTGGCTTGATTAATTTGCGTAAATCTGGTAATAATATCAGTTTATCTCTTCGAAATTTTTCAAAATGTTTTTCCCTTTACCTTTATGCGGGTGTCCAAAAATAGCACCCAAACACTGCACAACCAGATTCCTCGTTAGAAGTACATAAAAAATTCCCCAAGAACTGTACCTGTACGATCTGTAGTTTACAAGAAAACACGAAATACATAGTATGGCATTAGAGCCGTATTAGATACATCAACAGCAGTATTTGCAAATATTTGTAAAGGCAGATGTTCAAAGTGGGTCCATTGTGCATATCAAGACAGGCTTAAGCACTGCGGGAATGATAAAGTGCACATTACGCAGCAGGGCGCTGTCCCTAGAAGTACAAGTAGCTTGCTGAAGAGCAACTAAGTCCATTTGTGGAGTCACAGTCTCCATACATCTCTTCGAGGATGCCCCATTGACAAAAATTCCAATGGTACGAGATCTGGCGATTCTGGCAGCCATAGTACCAGATCCTCTCTTCCAATCCAGTGTCTGATATATGCCTTATCCAACCAATCATTTACAGGAGCATAAAAATGCACCTGAAGCCCCATCATGCATCATCATTCATTCGTCCCCTCATGTATTTTAATTTGCAGTATTTTTCTTGTAAACTATGGATCGAAAAGGTACATTTCTTCTGTAAACACAACCTTGAATCTGGTTGTGCAGAGTTCGGGCGTTACTTTTGGGACACGCTATATTTCCTTTTCTAGGATTGACATCATGTATCTCTCTAACATAGTAATTATCAAACAATTAAGATTCAATTGCATGGTTGATTTTTGTTCCTTGGATAAAAATACACTTTCAAAATTCCATTTTGAATCTGTTTGAAAATAATAAATACGTAAAATAGATTCGAGAAAGAAAAGGAAAGTATATATATAAATATATGTATGTATGTGTATGTATAAATAATAGCGGAAGTGACTATAGTTCTTGATTTAGATGAGGTAAAGTGAAATGTTATTTAGGGCGTCAGCTAACAAATCATAAAAAAGAAAAAGACAATATATCAATGTGAAATTGATATCTATTCTCTAACTGATAATAAGTAGAAATACAATGATATTTGCTTTATCAATTCGATGTACAATGCGTTTTGTATGTTTGTTTTCCCTCTCTTGTTGGAAGTAAAAGTTGTTGCACAGTTGAGTCTGATGGGCACTTCGTTGGAGATAACGTTTAAAGAGAGATATTTTAGTATAATGGGCATACTTGTTCATTGCCAGTATAAACATCACTGAACTCAGGTTTGCCAAAACTTGCCCCTGACATGCAACCCCTTACCATCACACTATTAGCCCTTTGTTTTACTGTTTCAAGAACATTTTTTTTTATTACTCAGTTTTCAACAAAAAACAATACGTTGATAAAATTTATATTAAAATGCTCTTTGCAGAGAAACCCTTTTTTTCGGTTGTTCACTGGTATATGGTTTTTTCTGGCTACTATAGATTATAACCAGCCCGACATAAAATTGTAACGATAGTTTTAGAAATCTACGTTGAGTGCTGTAGCGAAAGTACTTGAAGAAAGTTTTGAATTTACTTTAAAAATACTGAAAAGGGTTTTCTTTCTTCTTTATGAGTCATCTTTCCTTAGTTTCCACATCTTGGTGTACTACCAGACGGATGAAAGTTTTTTACCCCATTTTTTCCAACTTCACTGTTTAATCAATTTTATTCAGTTATTTAGTCTTATTATATAAATGGTTGATTATTTTTCTTTCTTCTGCCACAGTCTACATGTTTACTAGCAATTTCAAAATTCTGATGAACTAAGCAGAAATAGTCCAACTTCTTCGCGGACATATCAAATTATTATTTGTGTGTGTGTGTTTTTTTTATTATTCATCAGTCTTCTTGATACGTACAAAATGACAAAATGCATCCTATTTTGCATAAAATTCCAGTGTGCTTTCACTTTTGTCCTTCATTTTAAAGTTCTATTTATTTCTTGGCAGTTTTTTAATTTGAATTAGGAATTTTTTTTACTATATGTAAAACATTCTAATGATTATAATAATATCTGTTTTGATAAAAAACCCTGATTTGTAGAATTCTCTCTCCATTTTTTGAGAAAATACGAAGTGTGCATTTACTTATATCATACACTGTATATTCGCATAATTTTATTAGATAAGATTTCATCAATATATTGAGTACCTAAAAAATACCAGATATTTCACATCCCAAGTAAATTTCAAAGAGCCCGCAGTTTTGATGGGTATTAATTTTCCCTAAATGATCTCACTGTTGCCAATATCAATGTTTTTCACATGTTAATATGCAATAGTAGGTTCCATAGTTTCCCAAACAAGAACTTGGTTGAGAGTCATCCATTCGAACGAATTGAATTTTAGGAATGATTATAACCATTTTTCAATATATTCCCCAGGAATATTAAAGAAATCGATAGACTTTTTTTGGAAAGTGTTCATTTTGCTGCTTCTACCATGTATGTGTGAACAAATTATGCCCCTTCAATATCTCTTCCAAATTCAGAGTTCAGTCTATAAAAGCACATCACATCTCCTAGCTCTGTGTTTCGGCTTCCGAAAGAAGTTAATATTCGTATTATCTCTGCAATAAGCGATTAGCTTATCCATAGGAATATTTAAATTTTCCAGGTATATTATATTACTCGCATATATTTTGCATAAAGAGGACGATTTTAGTAACTCGGAATGATATATGTATGTCTGTCTTTTTCATTGAAGAATTGAAGTACAAAAGGAAACAAACAACTTTGCAGCATTATGGCTTTTAACTTTCATGGCTATTACAATAAAAATGACGTTTCATTTAAGTGGTTAATGCATTGTTGACTATAAGGATCGAATATAAGATGAAGCAGTACTACTTTTGTACGTTGTAGTTAGCTCAGCAGTCGAAATTAAAATTTTTTTCTTTAGAAGCTTTCTTTATTATAAAGTAAAAGTAATCCGCCCGCATCTTTGGGAATTTTAGCCAATGAAATACCTTCAACATGCTAAGCATTGTTTGTACGGTTGAAATTTCTATCATGAAATCACCGCAAGCTGGGTGTCTACTACAGTTAAGAAAGAAACTGGCAAATAATTATGCGAACTGACTAGAGAAATACAATGAAGTTCCATATATAGTGAATGTATAACACCTCTACTTGATCTGTCTCTTGCTTAGACTGCGTTCAAGAACGTCGTTATATACTACGAAGAAAAATGCAATTTTTCTGTTTGCATATTTGCTTAAACTTGGGAAAGGAATGACGCTTAGAAGAAATAGAAATAATATATCGTCGGCCTACTATCAAACCGCGTAACTCCACCGGTGTTACCTTCGATTTGATATAGAGTGCAACGCGCCAAGCGCGCTTTTGGCGCGATTCCCTTAACTTTGTTTTGTCTACGCCATGCCTCAGTGCTCGCCCGCTTTTAATTTATTCCTCGATCGGTGTAATCACTACTTTATTTATTTCCCATAATAAAAACTAGATTTCGAAGGAGAGGTGGTGGCAAGATATTAACATAAAATAAATACAATAGAAGGTAATATTAATGTATCACACTTCCAGATATAAATTACTTACGCTATTTTAAGCGTTCATTACACAAAATTTGTAACAATGTGTTACTTTTGCTGAGCAGAGATCCCGCGGAAAAAAAACCAAAACAAAAAACTAACACTAATATACGTTATCCGCATGTCAACTACATTATCGCACGATAAAAATATCAAAATAAACCATATTGTAATATTATCGCCTATCTTGGCGAACATAAACAAAAACCTTGGCACCTAGCCCTACTGTATCAAATTAGCGTACCAAATGGAGTTACGCAGTCTGATAATTAGACCGACGATATGTAGATATGGAGAAAGAGAATGACAATAAAACCATTCTTTCGAAACTAAAAATATAAAAACAAACTCAACTACAACAAAACTATAACTAAAATATAAGAGCACAATGTGAACAAGTTTATTTATCTTCCGTTTTTTCTTTTCATCAAAATTAATCACAAAAAAATTTATAAAATTTAAAAACAATATTGGATTTTTTTTTTTTTTTCGTATTTTATGAATAGTTATTTACATGCCTTTGGTTGTAAAATGAACTAAAATATTTTTCCTACTTTCTTTTTATTGATTTTCAAACAATTGATCGACTTAGGATTTAAATGCTAAGAAGAAAGATATTTTTAAACTGTTATGATCTATGATAATATAAGAATAATTATTTTCATTTTCGGATCCAAATTCCTCGCGAGAACAAGGATATAGCAATAATCAAATAAAAAATAAAACTAAAAACAGAAGACAGAAATTTAAAAGATTAGAATAAATATTTTTAAATACATAACTAAGCAACAGTAATTTCATTTTCATATAATGCATGAAATTTTCAGGAAGAATTTTGC
The DNA here is from genome assembly GCA_019973955.1 of Trichonephila inaurata madagascariensis. NCBI lineage: Eukaryota > Metazoa > Arthropoda > Arachnida > Araneae > Nephilidae > Trichonephila > Trichonephila inaurata. Next base: position 23,423 of record BMAV01016589.1, on the reverse strand, counting down.
AATCAGTATAAAAATGCAAATACTATATTTTCTCTAAAAATGTGTTGATTTTTTTTTTTTTTCCTTTCTTGAGCTCCTGGTTATAAATACAATTCGTGATATTTTAATAAACAGCGTTGAAAAAGCTTATTGTGGATTGTACTTCAAAATAATTATAATTAATCTGTGAAAAAATAAACAATTATTATTTAGTGTTTACATTTATCAATATTTCAACAAAATGCATGGGGACATCTTGTGAGAAAATAAATTAAACAGCAGTAAAATCTATTAACGCTGCAATTAAATTAGAGAATTCAATAGATTAGTCAGATGGTTCATGGGTAGCGGAAAACATCTGACATTAATTTGATCTTTAATTATAGCCAAGTCTGTTTACAATTTTCATACTTTGTATGTGTGATGATTTTTTAATTGGCACGGTTCAGAGCTACCTGTGTCTGATCTAACAATCGGAGCGTACTAAACTTGATATGAAGACTAATGACGATATGGGAACTAATATTCCGTAAAAAAATTAGCATACTATTCGATAGTGACGTTCACTTGTATTGAAATATTGTTCTTGGCTATGGCAATTTGCTGGACAGAAGAAAACCGAGAGTTGGAGAGAGAGGATAGACTCGTGAATAACCAACCCAATGTTATATTTTCTAAAATTCTTATATCTGTTTTATATCTAAAATAATACTTGATTTTAGATTAACATTTTGTGCACCTATATTGCTTTATGGGGTTTACTTTAATAAAAATTCTTGTTTTACACAATTTTTTAAAATTATATGCTTTAATTTTTGCACTTTTTCTTAATAGCAATTAAATTACATTTGAACATTAATACGATAGAATAATTAGAAATTACATAGATATAGTATTAGTAATTAAAAAAACATTTTTAAAAGTCTTTTTCAGATGTTAAATGTATTACATATCAGTCTGTTCCAGAACAGCTCCCCTGTTTTGTTTTTTGGGTGTTCTATGTCCTTTTTGTAATAATTTTACAAAAAGCAGAAGCAGTTGAGGTAAATTTATTTTAAATGATTAAGAAAATGTATTTGAAAGATTCTTGTACTCTTATTCTTGTGTATACTATAATTTTAATTTCTTTTTTTATTTTGCCTTCAAAGCAGCTAATAGAATATATGCGTAAAGGTAATTCCTACCAAAAGTAAATTTCCCATCATTTTTAATGTACATCAGGTGAAACAAGCAATCATCATACAAAACAACATTCTTCGCTGTTTAAACAACGGAAGTAATGTCAGAATAGGAACAATGACGCATGCGTAGAGTGTCGAAGAGTAGCAGCGTACTGGTGAGACCAAGGTTATTTTAGTACAAATCACGATACTGGCAGCGTATACAGAAAGCGTGGTCACAATGGAAATGCGTGCTGTTCAATATGAATGGATACGTGAGAGTAGAGTGTGCGTTATCTATAAACGTCTACAGACCGTGTGTTGTGAAGAGCTCATGTTTCATCAAATGTATGATGGGACGCGGGAACTTCCTATTTTGAACATGTCGCAGTGCTGTTCGCAGTGAGGCCGAAGACCGTTAGAATACCCGAAAATGTGGAACGAGTTCGTGTGTCCATTCAATTACCAGTATGTGACAATGATTCAACAATTCTTCTTACCTGCTGTCCAAGGAAAAGGATCTTAACAAAGTGTGCTTACAACAAGATGGGGGCCACAACCCACACTTCTGGATTTTCCATGGGTGTTATCAGAGCAGCCTTACGCGAATGACTAATCTCCCTGCGAGGGACCGTGAACTGGCTTCTTGATCACCTGATTTATTCCCTCCTGATTACTTCCTGTGGGCATATATATGCCACTAGATCACAAAGATCACTGCAAGACCTACGGAACAACATCCGAGCCAAAATTGACAATTTTCCGGTCATTCTGCTTGAACAGGTGACTCAAAGTTTTCGAAATTGACTGCATCTGTGTATGGGGAACGACATTTAACAGACCTTGTGTTTAAAACTGTCTAAATACAATTTTCGATGTTGTGTGCTAGGCAGAAAAAAACAATAAAGTCGAATTAAACATGCAATGTGTTTTATTGCATTTTCAAAACAGGAAATTCCCACTCTGTTGTAGCTCTTCGCTGATGTGTAGCATGTTCATTGAAGGAAGGCAGAATGCCGAGGAAGAAGGTGAAAGTGGACGTTTTCTACATCCACAAATGAAAACAATATTGCTAGAGTACGGTGTATAACAGTGCCAGAGTGTCGTCTACACTGCGCATTGTTCGTGTTCAGGTTCATCACATGATCCATGACATTTGTGGTTACCTAAAAGGAGAGAAAGGAAGGAGGAGTACCTAAAGAAAGGAGTTCCTATTCAAAATCCTCACAGGACATGAGACATAGGTGCACTACATTACCCCAGAAACAAAGATCTCCTTAATGACGTGGAAGCATCCAAGTTCATCTGTGATAAAATAATCTCCAAAAATCAATGTTGAGATGGAGCAGGCTGTTCGACAGTTTCTTGCTTCGCAGGATACCGAGTTTTATCAAAATGGTTGCTTTAAACTGATTGTATGCTACGACAAATGTATATATCTTATTCACATAGATACATATCTATGTGAATAAAATATACTCTAAAAAGTTTAATTTTGTTGAATGTATGGTTTTTTTTGCAATATTTTTTAACACGAATAAATATTTCAGTCCCCTCAGCTTCGCGTTAAACGATTTTCATTGTATGTAATCTAACGCCAAATTGTGTAAACTCAAAAATACACACTAAGTTATCGTCATTTTAAATATACGATAGACGTTCCGTTCTTCTTGTGTAATTCTTTAGAGGTATAATTAGTTCGTTTGGTTCAATATTTTTTGTTCCAAATAATTACCAAATTCTCTTAATTTTGCACACGATTGCATTTAAGCTTCCATAAATGTTTACTGTAAAAATGAAATATATGCTTGGAAGCACAAAAAAAAACGTAAAATATATTTTTATGTTACTCAAATTGCAAAGTTTTTATTTATAAATATTTATTTTGCGTTTGTTAAAAAAAAAAAAAAAAATGAAATAATAAAGCAGCATGTATTTTCCAGGCATTAATCAGCGGAACAAAATTTATGGAAAAGAATTGGTCGTATAACTGGCTTCAACCGTGGTTAGGGACGGGACTTTTGACGAGGTATTGAACTAAACTATTTTCTTTGAAATCTATTTCTGTGGAATGAAATTGTTTTTATTTTAATGTCTGATTCTATTACATTCACTTCGTATTTTCAAATTATTTTGCAATTAATACGTATCTTCATTAACGGATTACTGATATGTTCCCAATATATAGAGCTCCAAAGGATTCTATTTTACTAATCTCTATATAAATATTCAGACGCCACACCAAATATTCACTAAGGAATGGAACTAAGAACTTAAATGGATTTTGTTTCATTATTAATCTTTCCATACGAGAAATAACAAAAAAACACATCTCTCCATACAAACGACAAAAAGATACTAAATATTGCTTTGGGAAATACGATGAGAGTTGCAATAAATCTAATTTTAAAATTAGAATTGTGGATTTCATTATCAGCAGATAAAGAACGGAATTGTTACATCAAGTTGGCTTCAACTCAGTCTTTATTTACTTTTCTCCTCGTGATCTCTTCTAATATTTCTCCTTTCGTCACAGGGGAATTATTGTACCGAAAAACTAAAAATTTTACATCCAGTTTTTTCCCCCCGTTTCAATTAAGTTTTAATTTTGTTTGAAAAAAAATCGATAAAATAAATTTAAATCGTACAAAATGATGGAACAAAAACAGCAGCAAAACCCCGCACTTTTTTTGTGCTTTTAAATTTTTAAAAACCCCTTTCTAAAATAATACGATCATCTCAAAAATTGTATTACAAGCATACAAATGATTGAATTGTGAAGGCTGATAAATTATAACTTTAGTCTTAGAAAGGCAAAATCCGATGATAGTGCGTCAGGCCCAAACTAATTCAATGACATAATTGTCCTCTATCCAACGTACCACAGCTTTTTCCATATCCTTAAGTCTGTGTTTCTCAAACTGTGGGGCGTGCCCCGGGGGCGCGATAACCCTTCAAGGGGGGCAAAAACATATCAAAAAATAAAAGGTTAAAAAATTAATTTACGGGAATAAAAAAGAAAAATTCCCTTTTCTGATATAAAAAAAAAATAAAAGATTTCTTTGGGATATGTTTTTATATATATCATCGGGGTAAAAAAAGGTCATCAAAAATAAAAGATTCTATTTTGAACTCTCATTAGCTTTTTCTTTTGATCCTATAACTAAATAAAAAATTTTTTGTTTGCTTTGCTGTAATCCTACGATGAAAATTTTTTATTACTTTTTTTTTTACCTAAAATATTATTTTTACTGGCTTTCGAACTTACTTGTATGGTTATCTGCACCCTTTTTTTAGGAATTTTGAAAAATTATAAATTCTGTTGCGTTTTTTTCCCACAGTGTGAAAGATTTTTAAAGATAAAATGGATAAGCATTTTGGGAGCACTTTAAGGATTAATTCCAAGATTTATTTTTATGAGTATACTGAAACATATAATAAAAAAATCTTTAAATTTTGGGGAAAACTGCTTATTTGTTACCAAATGCCCTTTGGGAAGAGAAAATCTAATATGACCCCCCCAATGGGAGCTAAAATGAATTGATAACATATCCCCTTTTTTTGGGAGGGTAAACTTTTTTTAGAATTTTAAAGGTACCTGTTTAGACCGAGTTCCGGCAAAAACCACTTTTTTTCAAAAATTTTTTCTTGAACAGGCTGATTTTCCCTTTATGAATAACTTAATTGTGATTTTACGACTGTTTGTGGTTTATAAATGTAAATGAGCAGAATATAAAAAAAAAATTGGTCATCTGTGATCCCCGGAAAGGAATTGAAGCTGATCAAACAAAAGGAAAAACATTTTGTTAAATTAATGCATAAATCATGTTAGCGAAAGAAAATTTTCCCAGGGCAATAAGATGAAACGAAAGGAAAATTTTCAATAGCTACTTAAGAACTTTATCAAGAAAATATGAAACCATAAGTGTCCCCGAAAAAATGACTTCGCCCCCCCAAAAAAGACACAAGAAAAAAAAGTTCAACAGGATATTTGCCGATCATAAAAAGGGCATTAAAATTACAAAACGTGAAAAAAATTTACATTTTTTTTTTTGCTAATAACTTTCCTGAAATTTTAAAGCAAAAGTAAAAGGATTTGGCCCCTTATTAAGGTCACGCACTTTCTGGCAATTTAATGGGTTTTATTGATATTTTCTAAAATTTAAATGAAAGAAAAAAAGAGAAACCTTAGAAATGGGTTTGGGGTATATTTTTTTAAATTAAATTATTCACTGAAATTTTTTTTTTATCTTTTTTTGAAAATAATTATAAAAAAAAAATTGGGGTGCATCACTCCCCCGGACCCCTTTAACCTTTAGTATCGAGTGCACACCTGGGTCCCGGGGTAAAACAATGAAGTTTTTTTTTAAATAAAAAAGTAAAACAATTGTTATTCATTAGAATTTTATATTTTTTTTTTTACTTTAAAATTTATTCTTTAAAAGCTAATTTGGGTGGCTTTTTAAAAATTTCAGTTCATTCAAAAACCCTTTTAAAATGAGTATTCTTTCAATAAATCATTTGACATTTTTTTATACATTGTCAATGACTTTGGTTTTTTCTCCCTTTCAATTAAGTTTTTATACAAAATAATGTATTATCATTTTTTTAAAAAAAAAACTCGTAAGTTAAAGGGGGACTTCCCCCAAAATATAAACAAGTTTAATTAAAATTTTCAGTGGGTTTTCCCTGGGCCATTTTTGCAAAAAGGGGAAAGGGTAAAAAATTTGAAATTTTACACTGGAGTTATTTTTTGATATTTAGCCCCAGTTCTATATTTTGTCTTAAAATGGGCCAAACGCAGAAAACCGGATTCACCGGGTATGATGTTAAAATGGTAATAGTATACGAAAAAGCTTTTTTTTTTCAGTGTAGAAAATTCAGCATCCCCCTTTTATTCCCAAAAACCCGATGGGGTTTATTTAAAAATTTGCCCTTTAATTTCACCCCTGATGGAAACCCGAAGATGTCTTTTTCGGAGTTGGGGAGCCCTTCCGAAGGGATTTTGAAATGGATTCCTAACCCCTTCGTAACTTTCTATCAATTTGGGCCTCGTCTGTGTACTTGTTGGGTGTTTTTTTTTATCCCTCGAATGCTCGCTGGATTTAAAAAAAATATCTATGATTTTGTTTTTAATCCACTGCCGTAAATACTTTTAATTTTTCCCGGGAAATTAAAATTTAAAGCGTGAATTTTTGAAAAAGGGACATTCAAAGAGATTCAAAATAGCTAATCGATTCGGCCAAGACTGACCCGGGAAATTTAAAAAGGTCCCGCATTTTTTCATGTTTTTCAGACATCCGTTAGGTTGCCTAGACCACGTGAACTTTCGCGAGAATGCTAAAAAGTAATGGATATGATAAAGAGAAAATAGAGTAGGGGTTTTTTTTATATATATATATATATAATTTACATTTTTACTTTTAGAAATGGATCTTGTAGGAGATAAATCTTTAATTAAATATTATTTCTCAATCTGTTTCAATTTAAAAATTAGAGAAAGGAAAAATAACATAATAATTATCCTATTACTTAATTTTTTGTGTGCTTAAAAGTAACATATACAAAATTTAATACTTATGTTATTAATTTGTACGGTTTATAATTAAGATCGTGTATTGAAGCTTTAGCGTCAAGGTGCATTATTATTGCATTCAGTAATTTATTAATGTATAAGGGGGCGCGAAAAATATTGTGATTAAAAAGGGGGGCACCAGTATTGAAAGTTTGAGAAGCACTGCCTTAAGTGATACCTTCCATACCCTTACATCATAACATGGTGCTTTGCTCACAACAGCTTATTAGACGTCTGCCCTTAACTCTACAACATTGGTAATGATGCCTTAACGGTTAAGACATCACTATAAATGTTAAGGCTTAACCTATCGTAATGGCTACCAACAGACTGGGATTGAATAACGTTCAACGATGTATGTCACTTCAGTTTTTTAATTAAAGGATTTATGTGGGGGGGTTAATTCAAGCAATTCCAATTAGCTTCTATTTTGTAGAGCAGTGCTTCTCAAAATTCCAACATTTGCGGCCCAATATTCTATCAAAATTTTCATTCCCTCCATACAATAACAATATATTGAATTCAATAATACTATACTTTGATGCTAAAGTTAGACTAAAACCTCTTAAGGGTGTACATAAACGTCTCGCTCAGCCAAAGCGTTATTTTCCCTGGGCGTATATATTCGTCTTTCCGAAGTACGATTGTTTCTGTTCACTGCTATCCATAAAATCATTCCGAAGGCAATGGAATGTAATAAAAGGGACTTGACAGTGTTTATGAAGGATTTACTTATTTCAGAGGATTTGGTTATTTATTCTTTTTTCCCTTCCCCCTCCCTTCCAATACATCGCATACGAACACCTACCTGGAAAACGCTGGCATTGGGGAGCGAATTACGTAACTTTTAGTCGGTAGTTAAGGGATTAATCATAAACCGTACAAATTATCAAGATAAGTGTTAATTTTTATATATAATTTTGTATATGACAAGTCCATTGGGTCACTGGTAATTATTAAACTTGTTCTTAACTTAGTATTGCTAAATTAATTATAAAATACGTTGTGCAGTACTGATGCATTTATAAGTGCATTATATCAATGTAAGTGTGTCTTTTACTTTTTATTACGTCAAAATATATTTTGTTCGTTTATTTCTGTAAATTTGTAATTTTTTTTAAATAATCTATAGTTTTCGATTTTTCAACAAGCTCGCGCCCCATTGTTTGAGAAACGCTGTTGTAGAGGCATACAATCATTACAATTGGTGTGATGATGTGGAATACTATCTTATATGACAGCAAGGCACTTTTAGTCACCCTGCGTACGACTTTCGCAGTTCAATGATATGCTGATAGCATAATGCTATTGGTTGCACATCATTCCTATGGCATTTTTCAACAGGATAACGAAGAGGGGATGAGAATTCTGAGCTGTGTCCATGATGTCAGTAATCTTCCTTGACTCAAGATCACCAAACCTTTCACCAAATTATTTGGCCTTGGAACTAATATACTGTTAGATTCGAACATCTCAAAATTTTGCAGATCTGAAGTATTATTGACAATTTGTTTGCAGAATATAAAGAAATGAGAAAGAGATCTTTGTAAAAAACATCTTACATCAACATATGCAAACATAAATGACCACCAAATGGGTCTCACCAAGTATTGATACTAGCAATCGATTTGCAATTTCTAACCATTGATCACTCCCACGCATTTTTTAATTGTTTCATTATACATGTCAGAGTTTTACACAAATTTTACTTAGATAAAAGCAGTAACTTTGGTTTTTACGTATTATCGCAATCTATTGGCGATATTACATGAAACAAAGCACCTGGTTACCAATTCAGCGCTGATGACATGTAGGAAATTGGAGTTGCCAACTTGGCGAGTTATTAATAGAATTGGCGATTGTTGTGATAAAACGTAAGTACCGTAACTTTCTGCAAGGAGATTCAATTACACAAATACTGATAAAAAATTTAATACAATGCTTTTTTTTTAAAAAGAAAATTTTTTACAAGGAACATGTTAAAAAGGATGCTTATTTCTCAAAAAAGTAATACTTTTAAGAAACACAAAGTATCTGTATTTATATTTTCCATTTTTCTCTCTTCAGTCATGGTTCCAAATGGAAAGCTCGCAGGAAGCTCCTCACACCATCTTTTCATTTTGAAATTTTAAAAGACTTCATGCCAGTTTTCAATGAACAATCCAAAGTGTTGGTGAAACGCTTACAGAAAGAAACTATAAAGGACTCAACGGATATTGTAATGCCTATAACTCTATGTAGTCTTGATATCATGTGTGGTAAAATCTCATTATTATTTTCTATAGTCCTTACTTTTATGTATGCATGTACGAATGGCAAAATGTATGCATTGGATTATATTTAAACATAATACACATTCATATGTACATTTTGTTTTGGTTCAAAATATTTATTCAATGAAGCTAGATTTTTCAATAGTGATTTACATATCTGGAAAGTAGTAGGTAGTATTATGCTATACACTGGATGTATGAAGTGTATTAATTGAAGCTCTTATGGATTATTCTCAATTTATTCTTAATTTGGGATAATCTGTTATTTGGATTATTCAATTTTTAGATAATGTATTATTTGCATATTAGGATAATTTTATTTTATTAGCTCATTATTTGGATCATTGGAACTTATCACTGACTTCAATCGAAAGCCTCTGATCACAGGTCATAATGAGGTTGCATAACTATACTTCGGACATGCAGCAAAAAATTGAACAAAACTAGGTATTTTTAAAGACATAAGAATCGAAAATGTATGTGTAAAAAATCCTGAACTAAAGACACCTTGCGATCTGCTGTGTTCTCAATATTCTTTCTCTCCCATCCATCATTCAATTATTTACGTAAATGTAAATAAGTCCATGTTACAGTAATTAATACACTACTTTTGTTTTTAAATTAATGTTAAAATTTCATTTGAATGCATACACCAAACAACTGCTTTCAAATACATTTTCTTATTAATTAACTACTAGCAAAAGTTTTAATGTATACCCATGGCATATATACAGATATATGTAAGGGCACACACGATTGATTATTTTATTAACGTCGTAATTTTGAAGCTGCGCATGGCAGTTGGTGACAGACCTCATAATTTTGAACTTCGGTTCAAGGACGACATCTGAGCTGACATCCTACTCTTCAAACTTCCACACCATGGTAATGTGAGAACTTAGAATCTATCAGCTGTTCTACATTGTGGCTCATCAGCTGCACCAGGACTAGAACCCACAACTCGACTGAAACAACGCTGGCCACGAGTTCACGACCAGGATCACTTGATTACCGCAGTCTTTCTAGGAATATTATTCAAATAAAAGACGTTACGCACACACACAAACACAATAAGAAACTGAAATACCCTGCTATATATCAATCTCGAGTACTGACATTAAGTGTGAGAATTATATAATGTACAAGTGTAAGAAATTGAAGTAAGTAAGGAAAAATCAGTAAACTGCAATGTTATTAAAAATATTCAGACAAATTACATGATACCGCAGTTTCACATTGTATATGCATTAATCATTCCTTTCTTAGATTGATCATTGTTTACCGACATGAATATGCAGCAAAACTAGAAATATTAACCTGATTTTTAAAAAAAAGGCTCATCAATTTTTGTTTTTAGCTGCCTTAGTAAAATAAACAAATAATTTTACGTATTTCGAAATATAATTTGAAAATTTTGAATTTTTTAATTAAATTTTTTTTAAAAAAAAAAATTCTTTTTTTTTGTAAACAGCAAGACAACGCGAATAACATTTCTATGAAGTCGGCTATGGTGGCTTAGAGGTTGCGTGCCCATTTTGTAAGACCAAGGTTGAGGGTTCGACCCCGGCTGGAGTCGATATTTTCTGGATGCGAAAATCGTAGGCACGCATGTCATATGATTATGTGTCATGTTAAAGATCCCTTGAGTGTCAATTTAGTTCTCTGATACTCACGGCAATAATTAGCAACCGACGAGAGCTTGAATCAAAATTAATTCGAGTGCTCAAATTTGGTAGCGCCACTAGATGATGCCCCATGAAATGGCTCTCACATTTGAGGACTTGCCGTGTCTGCAAACGCTGAGTTGCTAAAAGGCAGCGCCATTGGGTGAAAAATCTTTTCTATGAATATGGAATACTTAGCCATATTCTAAAAGTCATAAAAAATGAGCCATACAAACTTAGGATCCATTCTGGGCTAGGTTTTGTTTTTTTAAATCCTTCTTTTTGATATTTCATAAATGTATTTGAGTTTATTACGTATGGTTTATACCGAAAACAACCATTTACTGCTTTAGTTTAATATAAAGTTTGTCTATGGATTTTCAATTTTCTCTTTTTAATATTTGGATGAAATACAATTTTTTTTGCATTTAAATTTGACATTAATTAGTTAAGAAATTATTTTTTAAAATATTTGTACAATAAAGTTTAAAAAAAATTGATTTAAATTTCTTTTTTTCACCTTATATTTGTATCTTAAGCTCCATTTTTCATTTGTTTTTTTTATAGAAACAACTTTAGGTGTCAGCGTTGGAGCACAAGAGAACACAGATTCTCAATACGTTAAATCAGTCACAAGGTTAGTTGCAATTAAAAAAAACATCTTATTTATTTTTAAAAATCCATCTCTATAAATCTTGAGCGCGCATGAACAAACTGATTTTAAAAACTTAAAAGAATATGACTGTATAGAATGATCAATCGAATCTGATACCTTAGAAAACGAAATAGCGAATAGTATTTATAATGCGCTTTTATAGTAATAAATGGCAACATGTTTAATAATTGTCAGTTCATGCACTGCAAGGGTATCAAACTCAAAGGCTTACTTGGGTCAAATTAACAAGGTTTAACTTGCGGTGTTCCCCAAAGAAAATCAATATTCATAGAAACGTAAGTTTATTTCGAATAATGCATTATAATAAACATATATAAAAGAACAAGGGAAATTTAATATTTACTTCTTGACACCTATCTTTCCTATTTTGGGAGAAATTTTGATATTTTATTATAAACTAGTGTGTGCCAATATGCTGACCAGGCGGCAAAAATGCTCGCTGTGGGCTGCATGCGACCCGCGGGATGTGAGTTTAACACCCATGATGTACTGTATCGTTGGTCGCGGTAGCCAAGTGGTCATGGTTACGAACCATGATGTGAGAAAACAGTGCCAGTGAAGATCCACTGTGTAGAGGGACTAATGTACATCAAATCTGTCGAGGCTTTGACATGGTGTGGAAGTTTGGTACGGAGGGAGTTAACTCTAAAAAAGCTTTCGTGTTGCTTCCGAGAGCAACGCAAATTAAAGTCAGATCAAATACTACTTCGTCTAACGAAAGAGAAAATGTACATTAAAATTATTACGTAAGTCTAAAAAATTATGTACCGTAAAATCCGGTGTATAAAGCACACTTTTAATGCAAAAAATGAAATCGAAATTTACAGGTGCTTGTTATACGTCGGGTATAAAAATTACAGATTTAAAAATTAAACAAACGAGTGTAAGAAAAAATTAGATAACAGCATATATCTATAAATCCTGTTTATTTAAAATAAATGACGTTCCTTATGTAAACTTAAGGTATCCGACTACCTTCGGAACCGTGATTTTAAAAAAGGTGCATAAATGGGTAATTTCCATGATATTTAGTGTCACTTAGATTAGAATATATGTATAAAATGGTTTTAAGGACATTATGATAAGAAAAAAGTACTTAAATGCAATATTTTGGCAAAAAAATTAACTTAGAATAATCTTTTTTCAAAACGTTCTCCTTTTTAAAAAAATGCTTCTATAGTAATAATATTGTGTGTGTGTGTGCTTATATAAAGTAAAGACTTCTCCAGAGAGTCTGAACAAGGATTTTTGAAAAATTCACTTTATTCTCAGAGTTACTACCTATTGAAATAAATATCGGCATTTTTTTTTTCTTAAAATTTCTTCCCCGCTGTTGTAGCAAAATTTGGATATAAATCCACCTCTAAGTTGTATATTTCAAACATTCTAGTTCAGCCTCTGTATAGAGGTCTGAGCTATATACAGGCAAAATATTATTATAATAGAAGTATTTTTCATAAAAGGAGAATGTTTTGAAAATAGGTCATTCTTTGTTCATTTTTCATCAAAATATTGTACTTGAATAATTCTTTATTGTAATAATATTCTTAAAACAATTTTTTACATACGTTTTCTAATCTAAGAGACACTAAATATTATCCATTTATACGCTTTTGCAAAATCACGCTTCCGAACGTAGTCGGATACCTTAACAGGTTGTAATTCTAGAAGTATACGATTCTTTCGAAAAATTGAGATAGTACCTCGAATAAACTGCTTTAAAATATAAGATCATTACACACGTGCACTTCTGGTTACTTTACAAAACGGGGGTCATGGGGTCGCAAACCACGTTTAATCAGAGTAACTAACAAAAATAACTATGAAAAGTGTGATGGGGGAATGAAAAGGGGCAATGAGAGGCAAGAAATACATTTATTAGAGGTAAAACATGTTTATAATTCGAACAATATATGAGAGCACGACGTTAGAAATGCAACGACAAGTGATTGCCACAGGATTTGTTCGATGTCATAGCACAGCCGACACCGACGGACAAAGGATTGTTGGAACGGAAATTGAAAGAATTGTCAAACAAACCCTGTGTGTTGATGATGTCAGCTGAAGCGACAACGATCTGTGTAGTGAGCTCCTCCACTGTAGCCACTGGAGTCTCATACACAAGGGATTTCAGGTGCGACGCTGAACATCATTGGGAAATGGAACGCTAAGCGTTCCTCCATCCCATATCGAATAGTATTGGGGCTTTGATGTTGAGTGGCCTGAATCGAGAGGGAGCTTCTTGGTCGGTGGACACGGAAGGAGGAAAGGGGTGTGGTTAAGATGACTGCTTCGGTGGTAACCGAAGTGGTAAGAACTTTTCATGGCTAGCAGTCGAGAGACTCGTCTGCTATTGGATGAGTGGTATCAGTAAGCTAACACTGTATTGACTGCCCTGGAGTCACGGAAAGTTAAAAGTTAGGTTGCCTGTGTGGGTTGCAGAATAATAAGATTTAAAAGAAATGAATAAAATTTAGCAGAAAAGGTCATTTACTACAAGGGAATGACAAAATTTAACGTTGGGGGGTTGTAAGAGTCCAGAAGTATTCTTCTGGGCCTCTTTCTTTTAACATTGGGGGATTTCCGGTGACTCCAGAAGAAGTCCAAGGGTCTGAGAATTGTGGAGGGAAGCAACAAGTTTGCCACGTCCAATCCACCTCCTAAGATATGTAGCATGGGGGTGGTCAAGCACAACAATAAAAAAAATGTGCTGGAGCACCATCGTGCATGAGCCACACGTTGTGGTGAGCAGTGGTCAGTACTACCTGCAAAAATTTCGGGAGGACGTTCAGTAAAAAAACAAGGCATTTTGCGCCATTGAGGTGTTCGGACTATACATGTATGTCTCCGTCTGGTATATCACCTCGTCCGCTCAATGGCTACTATTATCACGATTTTCACCAACTAAATGTGGTTTGCAACCTCATGTTCTGTTGATTTGTCGTCCCAAGGCTACCTACTATCATGCTTCAAAATTTGTCAGTAGAATTCGGCAACACCCTGTACCACAACACGTATTATAGTAGTCAACACATGTTTAAGTATCCGAAAGAATTGAATTATAAAAGAATAATTTAAAAAAAGTTTTGTGATAGTTGCTGGGTTATTTTTTAAGAACTGCTATTTCGTCATCTGTCTTTATTCTTGGCATATTTTTGAATCAAAGGTTTTTTGCACAAAACTGCGAACTATGCTTCCACACTTCATGTAATCTGAGCATAAAAAATGAATTTGATTGTTTAATATTCGACATTTTTTTATTTAAAAACTACATTGAAATTTGTGTGTATGTGTGGACTCACTTTTCAAATTTTTATCATAAAACCTGTTTCTTTTGGCTTTTCAAATAATCTTAAGGGGACATGGTACGATTTACCCCAAAATTTTTAATTTAAGGATTTTTAAAATTTTTTTGGTTGCCTCCTATGTATATATACTATGTTAAACAGATTTTGTGCTCAAAATTTCATAAAAAGCTAGCCATGTAATTTTTTTGAGAAAAAACTTAAAATTTTTGAAGTGATTTTAAAATGCTACTCCTCCTACAAAAATTTATGTACATGCATGAAATTTGATTTACAAGTACGTCAAACTATGTGTAATAAAAGTTGGTATGGGTTTTGCGTTAACGTGATTGGTATTCATACAATACTTCTTTTTATGAATATTTATTGAAAATTCCTTAAAAAAGGTATAAACTCTGAGTTCAATTATTTTTACAAAAATAAACATAGCTTTTTGATTCAAAAAGGCATACCAACTTTTGTTACATGTACTATTAGCAATAGGTAAAAAAATTTTCAAGGCATTTGGCGCAATAGAAAAAAGCCTTAGTATTTTAAATGAAGACAAACTAGCTATTTTATCTTTTTGAGATAAGTCAGTTTAAAGTTTTGATTTGCCATAGGGATGTAAATAAAAACGTACATGAAAGCTATTATTATTTTGCTTGTTTTAAGTTTAGAGCTTTCAAATTTTGTGAAGTTATAGAGAAAAATATATAAAGAAAAATTTAGGCTAAAAAAATTAAATTTGATTTTTTGACCGATTTTGGTCAATTGAATCTTACAGTGTCTCCTTAAGCGAAATAAATGTAAGCATATTAATTGTAATCATTGATATTACTTATGTGTATCAGTTTGATTTATTTTCTAAGAATAAGTTTTATTTTACTGTTTAGAGCAGGGGAAATCATAATGGAAAGAATGCTGAGCAGTTGGTACTGGTTTGATTTCCTTTTTAATTTCATGGAAAAAGGAAAAGAACTAAATAAGCATATCAATATACTTCATAACTTTACATTAGATGTAAGTGTTATTATTCTTTCCTTGTCTAGCCTTGTTTTATTAAGCATTTAGTTCATAAAAATTAAATATTTAATAACGTTTGAATTTAATTCATCAGATTTATTTAATATTCATTATGATTTTTTAAACATTATCAATATTTTATTTAACGTATCATTTAATATTTTCTGTTTATGTCAGTATAAAAATAAATCTCATACCAATAATTTTTTTACGGTATGCTTTTCTGCGTTCTTTCTGAAAGAATCAAGATAAATTAAAATAAATTTTAGGCTTATGTAAGAAAAATTTATAACTCATTCCAAAGCATATTCTGGGAAAAATTTGTCATCTTCTTCTCTCAACAAAAACTACTGATGCAATTTTCGTGATTTCTTTCTTTAATTCTATTTTTCAGGTCATTCAAGAGAAGAAGAGGAAACTTTTAATTGGTGACCCGGATATTGATAGTAAACGTAAAAGAATGGCACTGATGGATTTGCTTTTGGAACATCACATCAGAACGAGGACTTTAACCGAAGAAGATATTAGAGAAGAAGTTGATACGTTTGCATTTGGAGTAAACATTTTTGAATTACCGCGAATTATTATATAATAACTGTTAGATTCTCCAGGGCTGGCTCTGGAACTTTTGCCGCCCCAGACAAAAATGGAAAATGCCGCTCCTCTCTCCAAAAAGCCAAAAATTATTATTAAAAAATAAATAATAATATATATATAAAATACAATAAAAAATAGGTAGCTCAATTTTTAATTACAATGATATTAATGATTTGCAAATTAATAATAATATTGTTTGTAACTGTAAAGATTATTCTGAATATGTAAATGATCATCACAAGCATGTGGTAACTGGTAATTTAAATATAGTTAAAGATAATGCTCTTAGAGATATAATGTCCAAAGGTACTAGTTTTAGATTAATGATCTCTAATAATAATGCTATTAAAAATCAAATTTCTAAAGATATTAGTAAATTCATTGCAAAATTAGCTATTAAATACAGTCTTCTTATTGTAGCTTTCAATGAATTTAAATGCAAAGTATTAAATGAGCTATTGAACATTAAGTATAAAACTGATAATGATATAACTTACAATAATATTAAGAACCAAATTGACGACCTACAAAAGAACTTTATTATTGTCTATGTCGATAAAGTACCGGGTAATTATGCAATTATTTGCAAATGGTTTTATACTAATATGCTAAACAAACATTTTCATAATAATTCTGCTTTTATAAAATCTAATTCAAGCAAAAGAGAAATTTTTAATCGAATCTCTGCTTTTTAGAAAGAAATAGATTTACGTATTTTGGATATTAAATTCCCTCATATTTTCCTAACTCCTAAATTTCATAAAATTCCTGTTAAATTTAGAACCATTACGAATGGTTTTAAAACTTATATTACACTTCCGGGCAAAAGTCTTCAAAATAGTATTCAACCTACATTAGACAAAATTGATCATTCTATTATTGTTAAGAATAGTATGGACATTATTAAGTACATGCAAGGTAAAAAAATTAATTCTATGTATTCATATGATTTTGAAGATTTATTTAATTCTATAGATATAGAAGACATGTTTAAGATTCTTAAAATAGCATATAGCAAATACTTTTTAAATAGGATATTAAAATATGATAAATATATTTCTATTATAGAATTAGTATTAAAAGAAAATTATATTTTCCATAATAACGCTTATTATCAGCAAATTAAAGGTTTACCACAAGGGGGACCAGCCAGCAACTGCTTAGCAAATATCTACTTGCATTTTTATGAAAATGAAAGTTTTAGTTATGAATCTTGTTACTTTTTTAGATACATAGATGACTTAATTATATTTAATAATATAGTAGACTTTGTTCCTAACCTTAATTATTATCCTCACTATTTAAAATTAGTAAAACTAATTATAATAATGAGTCATTTAAATTTTTTGGGCCTTCAATTAAAGGTTAAGAATAATTTGCTATTAAGTAATATTTTTGATAAAAGAGACTCATTTGATTTTAACATTATATAAATGCCTTTTTAGGGTAGTAACCTACACCTATCAATGTTTAGAAATATTACGTTAAATTTTATAAAAAGAAACAATGATTTAGTTACTGATAACACTTTAAAACAAAGTAATTTTGTGAATTTTTGCAATAATTGCTTAGAATACAATTATCCAAGTAAATTTATTTATAGATATATTTCTATTTCTAATTAAATATAATTTTATCTTAGTTCGTTATTTTATTTAAAATTCCTTTTATTTAGTTTATTTTTAAAAAAATATATTAAAAAAACAAAAAAAAAATTTGAGCGCTTATTTTAATTGCAATATATCGATTAGTATATAATCATCTAAGTTTATTTACTTTGTAATATATTTCTATTTGATTTTATCTATTCTTAACTTTGTTCACTATCGTTTTTAAAACTTCTTTTTTTTTAGTTTATTTTAAAAAAAAATCTTAGTTGTTTGTTTAATTGCAAAATAAATATCCAGGTGGCGCCAGGTTTTTTTTTTTTCCATTTCGAATAGTCGTTTCATTTCTTTTAAGTCATTTCGCGTTGGTGTTTTATAGTGGAAGATTGAATTTTCGATCTCCAGAATTATTTACCGTAAGTTTTTAAAATTTATTATTATTATTCCTCTCCTTGGGGACATTCATTATTGTTCTTTTTCTTAGCTTCATTTTTAAAATATTGTCAGGTTTTCTTCCACGTGTTGTATTAGGCTTAACCTTTTCAACTTGGTGGTTTTTTTTCCCCATTATGTGAAAGTTTCTGCTGTACGGGGAAGGTTGGATCCATAAAGTTTGCTAACCTAATTCGCTGGCCTAATTCAGCGACAGTTTTAGAAATCATAATAGGTCTCCAGTTTTGTCCAAAAACTTTTTTGTATCTACATTTGTTGTGTCTGGTGAATTCCAATTTCTTCCTGCTTTAGCACTGTAGATTTTAGTACCTCTTCACTTTCATTATATATATATATATATCATATTTGTCTTCTAAAATACAAAATAACTCAGAATTGAGGACATTATTACCTGTAATTATTATTTCAAACGAGAAAAATGTAAGAGAAGAATTCGCCCATTCCAGCAGACCAATTTCTCCGAAAAAGAGTCTACTGATGGTGGGGATCACAAGTTTTTATTTTAACTTATAGTAACTACACTCAAGACTAAAATAAATCATCTCCTGTAGCTCTCTATCTACTAAAAATTCTTATTACTCCTGTCCCCTTTTGGACACCTAATACCGGACATCGTATGGGAGAAAGGAATGTCCATTGTGACGCCCCTCCGGAATGGGGAGAAAGTTACTACTGAAAGATAAATAAACATATCAAATTTCATGATTTAACATATACTCCCACTTCGAACATTTCAAGTTTCAATATAAAAGAAAACTGACATTAAACATATAGAGAACAAAATAAGGAACTAAGATACGTTAAATGAAATACAAAATTCACACCTAATAATATTTCAGAAAATATATCAAATTTTTTGTAACAGAAAGAAGCATTTTCTAAATTCGATCCAAATGCTGCCCTTAAAATTTGCCGCCGATCCGGCCCTAGATCCTCACTTTTCGAACGTTGGATCCATGTTTGTTTTATCATCAGATGTTATTCTGTTTTGTTCAGACAGGATGGCATTCCTCAGATAATGCCCACTATAACAAGTTTTAAAGATATAAAGGACATTATTACAGTTGCAAGTTAGATGAATACCCGAGATCACATATCTCACGGGAAACTCTTAATAGGCTGCATATTCTGTCTGCGTCAACTTTCTCTCTGTCGATTGAATGGAAAACACCACCACACCCTTACATTCCCACGCTTTCAAAGCGCCCTTTGCAGTTTGACTATAGAGTTACTATAAAGTATACTTTAAGATATTTCTTCATAATTACGGCGAAGTTTGGTATACCAATATATATATATATATATATATATATATATATATATATATATATATATATATATATATATATATATATACTGGTGTGCAAAACTTAAGCAACAGGTGGGTTTATTACCATAACTTCATGAAAAATCATCTGAGAGACATGAAATTCTGAAATGAGGGAGAGTATTATGTACGTAAAGGATGACGAAAGCATCGGCGATGAAAAAGGAATACAACGCATACGGTATGGAATAAAACAAAAACAAGCTTTATTGAACGCATAGTATCGTGACTCATGATTGTCTATCCAACAGGAAGAACAACAAGCAGATGTTTCTAATATGGTATATGCCTCCCCTTACTACAATGGTTGCTTTGCACCGTCTCCGCATACTCAGAACCAGCTGGTGCAACATTTCTTGAGGTAGGAGTGCCCATTCCTCAATCAACATCTGTTTGAGTTGTTGTTGTACTCCGGATGATGTGAGCGTGTGGCAATACGTCTCCTCAAAGCATCCCACACATGTTCGATGGGATTTAAATCTGGGCACACTGGCCATCCATTCGAGTGATATCTTCACTTTCCAGCAGCTCCTCAACAGCAAGAGTCGATGTGGCAGTGCATTGTCATCCAAAAGATGAAGTCTGGGCCAATGGCACCTCGGAAAGATGCAGATGGGGAAGAAGTCCTCCTCACAATAGCGATCCCCGGTTACAGCCCTCTGTCGAAAATGGAAGCTCAGTTCCGCCGTTCAGCATAATCCCAAACCCCAGACAAGAACTCCAGGACCACCGTAACGATGTTCTTTCCTTGATGTTTGGATAAAACCGGGTCCGATCTCCCTTCAAACGCGTTGAGAATCGCTTCTGGTACTGAACCGACTCTCATCCGTAAAGAGAACACGACTCCATGATCAGTTGTCCAGTTTTTGTGCTTCTGTCCCACTGTAAACGGTGGCTTCGGTGGTCATCTTTCAACGGAGGCAGCGTTCAGGACAAGTGAACAGGCCCCTTGGAAGGGTTCGGCCACAGCAAACCTCTCCCCCTTGCGAGCTGTTGGCCCCCGGGGATTCTGAGCAAATGGCGCTGTCGAACTTTTCGCCTGCAGGTTTGATATATCGGTCATCCCCCTGAGTCGTCCCTTGCGGCCACCCAACCTTTCTAAAAAAGCTGTACCTGTGGTTTGGAACGCTTCCAAGCACGCGAAACGACACTTTAGTTGTTTCCGAACCCTGGCTACACTGGTGACAGTACGCCTCCTCCAGTTTTCCGATCATTCTTCCACGTGGAAGTCATCCAGATGATTTCTTCTAGCCATATTTCACGAACTGATCACTGGCATTTGCAAAGAATAGGTGAATTGCGTCTCCGTCCTCTTTCATTCTACTGTTGAGCAGCGCGCGCCGACATCACGCGTTTTGCGTACGCTCACATCGCTTCGACGTTTTGTTCCTGATATTTGCATACCCCATGACGTTCCTATTTGACTTACGTGTTCCTCTACTGATCTCCAGACCTCCTTTTCTGCAATTTCCTGGCTATCTGCTAAATTTACATTGTTGCAAGTTTTGCATCAGTGTATATATATATATATATATATATATATATTGGTATACGATATGTGATGGTAACATGAGCTCGTACCCAGGGTAGCAAATTTTCAGGGATGGTATTTTTTATTTTTGGTAGCAGATGACGCGAACGATGAAAACTCATACTTCACTTGCCAGTAGAGCGACACCATAATCGTAAAGATGTTGTAAACTGATTTTCGCAAAAGAATTTTCGTTTACAATGAACGATTCTCATTTTTAACAAACTTAGTTAAAAAGATAAGTTTATTATAATTTAGCTGAATAAGTACACACACATTTGCAGATTCCTTGAGAAAAAACATACTCATGTGATATTGAAGAATAACTTTTTTTTATATATTTGCATGCCTTCATTTGAAAAATTTCCTTTTGATAGAAAGTCAAAAGTAAAAATATATCATTATACTAGAGTTCTGCAAACCTCTCTGTCCCCAAGTTATCCAAATATGACAATGACTACAAAAATTTAGTTGTGAATTAGAATCAGGAAACTAAAAGTCATGGTCTCACTTACATTAGAGGATTGAGATCACTCATAAGGTTTCCAATAACAAGCTAGCCCTCCAAGAAGACAATTTATAAATGGTAAAAATTTACGAATACAAAATGGACTCTCCCTCTTCCTGCAGAAAAAAAATATTCTTGAGAATTGCTGTGGGAAGTTCATAAAAGTTAATCTCCATTCAAAAGCAGCCTCTCAGCGGGTGCTAAAAATAAATAAAAAGTCAAAGTAAATATGGTCGCAAACTTATATTCGGCACTGTTCTTGTTAAGTCAAGGGTTCAAATCCTGGTGCAATTGAAGATCGGCTGTGTAGATGTGTTGATGCACGTTAAATATTCCTAGGCTTTAGTCGTTGACCTTATTTTAGCTACATTCCTTACTTGTATTACTAATGGGGGCGATTAAACATTAGAAGCGGGAAGAAACTACGAAGAGTGTTTAGACAACAAGAATATAGGAAGCAGATGAGGTTAGCTAATGCGTGGAGCGTGCTTTCAGATGTTATTTGGGTGATAAAAGCAACAGGAGTGTCACCAATCGCAACACTTCACTTCAAAATCGTAAGAACATTATAGAGCCCTAAATACGAACCAGGGATGACCTGCTATCGTACTCAAAGTCACAAATCATGATGCCGTGTTGTCGTGTGATAGGGCGTTCCAGACACGCATCAAATTTGACCTATCATCATGTCGATGCCGCCTTCTTACACGGTGCCTATTATTGGAAAAAACTGAAACGCGACTCTCTCGCCTTAGAACACGACCCTGTTCCATCCCGTCATCCTCATTGCCTTAGTCCGGCACCATTGCAATCACAGTCGTCTGTGTTGTGGGGGGTCAATAGCAGCTTTCTTAAAGAAAGCTACAAATGCAGTCACTATAAACTATAAACTAATCTACAGGCAATGATGTTGGTCGATATAAGAACATCAAAGGTGTCTTGAACATGCTGCAAAACGTCGGCAAAAGTTGCTTCCTGTTGCCTATCAGTTGATGAGTCGATCCACGCATACTGACATCACTCTCGCCTCACAAACTACTGCACGGTACTGCGAGAAAGATTTTGCTCCAATTATCTTTCTCACAGTACCGTGGACGCTGCTAGATGAATGCCATTTGGGATTTGATGTATGTATCAAACTGCCCAGTTTAGTCTAATTGGCATGCTCCTCATAAAACCATCCGTCTGCTAGAGCTACCTTCTTTGTCGTCGGACTGGAATTCAAGAGGGACATGAAAAAAAAATTTCTAAAACGGCGTCTTCTCTTCTATTAATGTGCCAGAATGCAAGGTATTTTACATCGTTTGCTTACTCACTGTGAAGCACCTACCCTGAAATTTACATAATCTTCTGTTCACTCATTTGTGGTGTTCCATTTCTAATGTCACGTAGCGTATATCATATTAATAATGTATTGATTTTAATAACCTCTAAGTACAGATATTTTCCATTCAGCTTAGTCTTGTTTTGTAATTAATATTTTTTTGTTTTATTGTATGAGGTGTTTAAGTCCCTTTGTTTTAATCTCAACGACCTAGAATCCTCTTTATTCCAGATTAATGAAACTTTAATGCATCATCAAGGATTGTTTCAGTTAGCTAAAATATTTGTTTATCCTCCATTATTTAGTTACTTCAGCGTAAAGTAATTCTTAAATGCAATATTTGAAAACTTTAAATGGCTGAAAATACCCAAAAGTTTTGAAACTGCCGATACATCGAGCAAATGTGAAGGGGGAGAAGTTTATAAGGAGGGTAGATTAT
>BMAV01016588.1:0-14703 GCA_019973955.1 Trichonephila inaurata madagascariensis | reverse complement strand
TTAAAATTTTTTTCAATACATGGGGTTTTTTTAAAAAATTTTTTTTAACGTGAAATTCTTCTAACACGAAAAATATTTCAGTTCCCCAGATCCCCCAGTGTCAAAAGTTTTTCCCCTCCCTTTTTGGGGTGTTGTTTCCAACGATGGCTGCAATGCACTTTTGGGATCCAGTTTTTCACGTGGCGCACGTTGGAACGTAGCGCATGACATTTTGGGAGAAACGTCAGTAATGCGCCCCAAATAACCCAAAATGGTTGTGAAGGGTTTGCATACACTTTCGTTCAGATTTCCGGAAAAAGCCCATGAAGTCAGATCAGGGGAAGTGGAAGCACCCCTTCGAATACCATACCAATTTATTTAGCCAACATGCCTGCATGAAATACAGACATCTCTGTAAGGGTACCGTCAAAAAATTTTGGGAACTAAATTTGAGAACGGTGGTGTCAAAATTGACCTCCACTTCTTTTTTTCCAAAGGGATATAAAAAATTTAAATATTTTTAAAAAAGGGAAAATACTGGTTTTTTTTTTATTTTATTCCAAAATCTATATTAAAAATCTTGATCAAAATAGTAAAAAGAAAAAAAAAGAAAGAACGGGAATTTTTTAAATAAAATAATATTAAAAGCTAAAATTTTTTTACATTTTACATGAATGAAATTTTTCCCTTTTTGGCATATATTGTTAGACGGATATGTATAAATAAATAAATTAGATTTACTGTTGAACCCCGGGTGGCTGAATGAGAGTGTATGGGTTTCCACTACGTTGGGGTTCAAATCCGGCCCGGGGGTCATGACTCTTTTTTTCATTCCTTCGGGGTGAGTACCGGCGGGGAACTAAACGCGGGGGATTTGCGTCAGACTGACCATCTGATCATGCACCTCAGCTGCGCCAAGATCATGAGTACTTAGATGGACTTAGTGGCTTTGGCCCTCATGGGTTAATGCGCTACTGAATGTTTTAAATTTTTTATTAGATTCGCATAAAGATGACTGAGTTCACCCTTAAAGAGATTTAAACTACAAAGTGCCAATCTGGAATCTTTTATCGACACTCATCTTTCTTGATACATTCCAAAAATAAGGCAATTGTTTTGAACCCCACGGTCAAAAAAATAAGATAAAATTATATTCAACACCCAACTCACCAAACTTCCCCATCCCTCGGGGGTTTTGCCCGCACGATTTAACATGTAGTTATAGAGGCTAAGGCTGTAGAGGCTTTTTTTCCCCTAACATAGATTTATATTGAAAGTTTGAATGAATTGAATATTTTAAGAAAAACCCAAAAGGGGTTTTTAAAAGTATTTAAAAAAAATTTAAAAATGCATAGAAATGAAAATTTTTATTTTTTCTTAATATTCGAAGCTTTATTTTTCTACGAATAAAGAAATGAAGTTATAAAGTAAGTGGATAGGGGGGGGAAATACAAGGTTTTTTCCTTTTTTTAAAAAGAATTCAGTTTCAAAAAAAAAGAAGAGAAAAGTTGAAGCTTTTTTTACTTCAAATAGTTCACATACCAAACTTTGATAAAGAGGGGGTTTTAAAATTTCCCAAATTTTTAGAAAAGGAATATGAAAAATTTTTTAATCGAGAAGAGCTATAAAATAAAAATTTTTTTCCAGCCTTAATAAAGAAATAATTTTTTCCTGAAACTTTCCCCTTTCTGGATGGGAAAAAAATCAAACTGTTAAGCAAACTTGGGGTTTCTGAATCATCACTGTATCATAAAAGAACTGAATACATTAAATTAATTTCGCTATTTTCTTGAATGACATTTAAATTTTTTTTATTTAATTTGGGAAAAAATTGAAATCTGAATATAATCCCTTTTCTTTACAACTTTTTTTCTACTACAGCATTCGAAAAGACGAATGTATGTTATTTATTTAAAAAAAAGGGGTCCGTTTTTTGTAAAAAAAGATTTAATGAAAGAAATTTAAATTTTTTCAATTTTGATGTGTTACTTTGTTATTTCATGTTTAAGTGCCCTTAAAGGATAAGAGATTTTTTTTTAATTTTTTACAAAACCCTGGGAGCACTTTATCAAATAGCTATTATATGAAATTGTTTTAAAAAACAGTGATTATATTAAATAAAAGACTGTAAAATTTCAAAAAAAACAGTGATTGATAAATCAAAGTAAAAACACTTCTACTGTTAAGAAAAAACATAAGAAAAAAATTTCAGCCAGTTATTTTGAAAATTTTTTGAGCAATCCTTTTCCCCGTTGAGTTTTTTGGAAAAAAAAAACATTTCCGGGAAAAAAGCGTTTTAAAAATTTTACATCTTCTGTAAAAATTATGGCATCTGCTTTTTCTAAAACGTAGTTTTTTTTCTAGTGGAGGAAAAAAAAAAGGTATTGTTATGAATAATAAGATGACTTATTAAAAAAAAGTCATAAAAAATTTTCAATTTTTTAAAAAAACATTTATTTTAGGGTAGTTGGATACCTTAAATATTCGTTTTGGCAAGTCCTTTCTAGGGGGGGAAAGACAAGAGTCGTGGGGGGGTTTTGACCAACTCCGAGGATGTACTCCCCCCAAAGTTGTGGGGGGAACGTAGCCAAAATTATTGTCACCCGCATGAGGCTCAAACCCCACGACAAAACGTACAACTAGCCCCTAGCCAAGATGATTTTCGTCGACTTCAATCCCCGATACCATCGATCAGGAGGCATTAGTAATAACAACATAAATTTTTTTAAGACTTGAAATTTCGTGTATTTAAAATTTTAATTTTAATAAGATTAATTTGGGGACTTATTTAGTTCAAAAATAAGAACACTTTTAAAAAAAAACTTATAAAGTGTGTTGACCAAAAATTGACTGACAAAACAGATGGCTGATAGTAGAAATCTGGGAAAGGGAAAAACCTAGGAAATTCCCCCACCCTTGTCGACAAACCGAAAAAGGCCGCCAGAATTTGATGGCGCCAAGCGAAAAGACAATGACGGCAAGTGAATATAAAACGGGGTAGGGGGTGTGTAATGAAAATATATGTAAACAATACAGAAATTAAACATTTAAGATAAAAAAAAATAAAAAAAGCACTTACCGTTATCTTTTTTCCCAGTGGGGGGTACAGAGTAACAACAATTTAAAAAAACCTTTTAAAACTCATCGCTAAGCGAATGATCGTGTGAACCGCCATATATATCCTGAGAGGTAATGGTCGAACATACCTTTCGGCGTGGCTTTTGGGACGATTTCAAAGAAAGCATTTTTTTTTGCCACCCTTACATTTCGGGCATTCATAACTCCCAAGCAATCAATAACCCCCTTTTTCCCCTCATTCTATCAATTTTTCTTTCCTTTTGCATTCAACAAAGTAAAAAATTTTAAGGTATAATCCTTCACACACGCAGTCATACTTTCAGCCCGGTGCCCAGCAACAAAATGAAATTTGAAATGCCCGCCGACGAAATACGAAAATTCCAGAAATAGTTGGATTTACCATATCTAGTGTATCTAAGTAGGGTTACCAAGATGGCGCAATTATCGTCAAACAAAATAATTCGTTCCAAGGGTGAGGGTTCTCCTAGGACCGAACCGAAGGGTGTGATGTCGAGTGGAAAGAAAAGGGGCAATAGGAGGTCTGAAATATATTTATTCATGATTACAATACGAACAATGCATCGAAGCTCGAAGTCAAAAACGCAACGACAAGCGATTGTCACTGGAGATTTTTGAAGCTGAGAGGTCGTGTAGTTCATAACACAGCTGACCCTATTGGATGCGCCTAAACAAATCCGATGTGCTGGAGATGTCAGCTAAAATGACGGCGGTCCGTGCCGAGAGATCCTCTACTGTGGCTGCTAGGATTTCATGCACAAGTGACATCAGGTAGACCCATTCCTTCGTCCGAAAGTGCAATGCCCTATGCGGCCGCAACTTACAACAATTCCTGTGACAATGACTTGTCGTTGCATTTCTGACATTGAGCTGTGATGGATTGTTCGTATTGTAATCATGTTTTACATCTACTAAATGGATTTCTGATATCTAATTGCCTCTTTTCATTCCACTCGACATTTCACCCTTCATAACTGTTTTTTCGAATTACTCCGACTGAACGTGGTGTACCACCCGAGGTTCCATGGTGATTTGTCGTCCGCATGCTGTCTATTATCAGCCCTTTGAATTTGTCGACCAAATTCAGCACCATCCTGTATGTATGTTATAATACTTGCACTTCACGACTAAAAAAAAAGTTATACAATAATAAAACAGGAAATTAATGAGAAATTTTTAAGGAATCTTTATAAAAGCATTAATTATTGATAAGTTAAAAGGGAATTCATTTTTAATTATCAAGCAATTAATGAAGAATAATTAATTAAGGAAGGAGTGATTAATTTAGTGTGCTTTTGGTAATACAAACCTTATTGGTAAACCTCACGCTCTTACGACAAAAAAAAAAAAGATTCTTTCGATTTAAGATGAAGAATTTAAAAAAATAAATATTTTTATTTTATTCACACAGTTTTTTATGTTCTCTCTCTCTCTCTCTATATATATATTATATATATCAGTCTTTTCTTCTGATGACTTTACTACAAAGGCTGGTTTATATTGGGGTGCTCGCAAGGAAATGGCCTATATGGCCTAATCCTCTACGAAATAACAAAAATCAGTAAATAGTTTATTAGTAAATTGTCATTGTTTAAAAATTCACAGTTTTTGTATATTAGTGGTTGTCTATTTTACGAAGAAATTCTACCAAAATACAGCTTGGGAAGTTAATTTTCTGCATATGCGGGTAAAATATTGCTTCTATTATGTAGAGAACCAATGGTATTAACAAAAAGTATTTTACTTTCAAAATAAATTAACATGGCTTTTCCCCGCTTCATAGATAAGAAATAATTCCTTTAATTAGAAAGAATTAATTGCTGTAGAATGCTTCTTTTCAGTCTGATAAGAAAAGTTTTAAAAAACTTTCTAATGAAAATGGGGAACGGCGACAGTTGAGTCTTTTAAAGAAAAAAGGTTACGCTTGAATTCCTATATTTGATCTGATGTTTTGATAATTGAGAGAGAAACACTAAAATATACAAAATTAAATCAAAAACAATAAGACTTTACCTTAGGTATTAAAAAGGCTTCAGTTGCTTAAAGGCTCATGAGAAATAAATCTGAGAAATAAAATCGACTAACATAACAGATCATATTTTCATACAGTTCTTCAAAACTTCTTCCGAATCTTTCCAAAGATATATTTCTTTTTCTACAGTATATATGGCTTCCAAATGTAATTCATCTTCAAGAACTGAAAATCCTACTTTCACAAGTACGTGATAACAATACAACTCTCTCTCTCTCTGAGGAAAATATGTCTTGAAGTTTATCTTTAATGCGTTACTGCATTTCTAGGTACCAAGGATTAGAAATAAATATTACCTTGAAGGATGCAATCAGAAGAATTACATCTTTGTTGTTTTGCTTTCATATTTTTTGTTTGCTGTTTCTTGTATTACAGAAA
Source organism: Trichonephila inaurata madagascariensis (assembly GCA_019973955.1). NCBI lineage: Eukaryota > Metazoa > Arthropoda > Arachnida > Araneae > Nephilidae > Trichonephila > Trichonephila inaurata. The sequence goes on along the minus strand of BMAV01016588.1, from coordinate 9,218 downwards.
AGATCATAAGTGCAACAACAACGACAAAAAATCCATGGATTTCAGTGGGGAAAATGGGAACGATTATTTATAGGATATATAAAAAATTTTGCTTCGAAAACTGAGCATTACTTCTAAAGAAAAATACAAATATGAGAGTAAATTAGAATTTATGAAAAAGTAAAAGAATTAAATTAAAAAGAATATCGTGTTTATCATGTTGGTTAATATGGAGATTTGCTGATTGTTGGGGTTACCAGGGGATCCAAAAGCAACATGGGTTGAGAAGCCATTAAGGTGATTGCCTACCTTCGGAACCAGTTTTTTTATAAAAACAAATTTAGGAAGTTAGTTTTTTAGGAAGAAAAATAAAAACAAAATATGTAAATACATAAAGTTTTTTAAATAAATATTGCACACTTTTAGAAAAATTTATTGTTTTTAAGGAAGTTTTACCAAATTTTTTTTTACTAAAACGGGTAACACAGTATAAAAATTTCTAATACAATTATCATAATTTTCTTTATACACAACATACATAGTATGGTGCTCTTCAAAATGAACCAAAATCTAGAAGAAATATTAAAATACAAAAAAAAAAATTACAGACAATTACACATAATAATATGAAAATTTTGATATTTTTAAAGTTTTTCTTTATAAAAACTACCCTAAATGAAAAAATATTTAACCCACAACAAAACGTATGACCCACTTTATGAAAAATGGCATAATAAACATTCCCACAAAATTTCAAAACGTTATCTGGTTTGGTTCTTAAGATATCATGTACCTGGTAAAGGGTTTCTTTCGAAAACATAATTTTGAGAAAAACTCATTTAAAGTTTTATCTTACTGCCATTTTGCATAGAGTGAAGTTTTTTTTAAAATCACTATAACTTTATTTCTACTTTGAAGATACAAGAAAGCTACTGGTGGCGTACCTCCTAATTTTGAATCTGGATCAAGTGATGAGGACAACACTCAATTGGTACTTCTCTCTCTAATTTCTACACTCAGCCAATGTGAGGACTTTCACCTTCGGCAAATTTAACAAGCCCCACTACAAAGTGGATCTTCAATGACATTGGTATTCATACCAACTTCTAAACAGAAAATATGCCGGCCACGACGTTATGACTATGGTCACTCGGTTTCGACGGTCACACTCTTTAAGGTATCCGACTACCCTAAAATCATGATTTTTCTTAAAAACTGACAAATTTCTTTTATGATTTTATTTTATAAGCCATCTTATTAGCTTTATAAAAATATCAAGTGTTTTATTTTCCATTCACTAGAACAAAAACTACAAATGTTTTAGTAAAAGCAAAAGCCGTAACTTTACATAAGATGTCAAACTTTAACATGCGTTTTACTCGAAATGTGTTTTTCGAAAAACTCAAATGGGGACAGAAATTGCTCAAAAAGTTTTTAAAATAATTTGCTGAAATTTTTGTGTATGTTCTGTATAACAGTAGAAGTGTTTTAACCTTCAGATTTATTAAACACTGTTTTATTACAAAAATTACAGTTCTTTATGTGAATATAATCACTTTTGTTTTTAGCAATTTCATATAACAACTAAGATAAAGTGCTCTAGTATTTGTAAAAAGTAAAATATCTCTTATCCTGAAGATCACTTCAAAAAGGAATAACAAAGTAATACATCAAAATTTAAAAATTGAGAACTTGTTCATTTACTATTTGTACAGAGCGGGCCACGTTTTGTCAATTTTTACCTATTTTTTCCCATTTTAGTAGTAATAATTTATTTTTCTCTTCTTAATTTTAGCCTTATTTTCTTAAAGTGTACTAAATAAATCTAAAAACCACAAAAAAATCTCCATATCTCGATTTTTTTTAAAAAAGTTATCGCAAGTAGTCGGATACCTTAATGCTGATCATAACGAAAAGTGAAAAATTAAAAAATAAATTTGGTTTCTTGGGTTCTAATCATTTTATAATACACATGATTATCCTTGATGGAACCAAGACTTGAAATCACAGCTAGATTCATAATGGAATTAACTTTCATTTTGTACAAAATTTCCTTCTTTTTAAAGAAATAATTTTAGAATATTTTTAGATTTATACCCGTGCTACTAAAATTTTAGACTTGGTATTGCTTTATATAATTTTTATAAATCCTATTTGTATTATTGTAGCCTTATGGTGAGTAAAATGCTTAGATTATTATTGAAAATAAAGTAATTGTGTGAATGAGATGTTGCTCACATTGTGTTTGGGATTATAAATAATATTACGTTTTTTGTATAGTAATACAAACGTAAGTTTATTTTTTCCCTTACGAATTTAATTTCAAAATGGATAAGCATAGATATAATTTTGAAATTAGTTCCTATACTATTGTTTTTGATATATGTTTTAAATATACAATTATACACTGGTGTGCAAAACTTAAGCAACAGGTGGGTTTATTGCCATAACTTCACGAAAAATCATCTGAGAGACATGAAATTCTGAAATGAGAGAGAGTATTATGTACGTAAAGGATGACGAAAGCATCGGCGCTGAAAAAGGAATACAACGCATACGGTATGGAATCAAACAAAAACAAGCTTTATTGAACGCATAGTATCGTGACTCATGATTGTCTATCCAACAGGAAGAACAACAATCAGATGTTCCTTAATATGGTATATGCCCTCCCCTTACTACAATGGTTGCTTTGCACCGTCTCCGCATACTCAGAACCAGCTGGTGCAACATTTCTTGAGGTAGGAGTGCCCATTTCTCAATCAACATCTGTTTGAGTTGTTGGTTGTACTCGGATGATGTGAGCGTGTGGCAATACGTCTCCCCAAAGCATCCCACACATGTTCCATGGGATTTAAGTCTGGGAGCCCGCTGGCCAATCCATTCGAGTGATATCTTCACTTTCCAGCAGCTCCTCAACAGCAAGAGTGCGATGTGGCAGTGCATTGTCATCCATAAAGATGAAGTCTGGGCCAATGGCACCTCGGAAAAGATGCAGATGGGGAAGAAGTACCTCCTCACAATAGCGATCCCCGGTTACAGACCCTCTGTCGAAAATGGGAAGCTCAGTTCCGCCGTTCAGCATAATGCCAACCCAGACAAGAACTCCAGGACCACCGTAACGATGTCTTTCCTTGATGTTACTGGGATAAAACCGGGTCCAGATCTCTCTCCAAATCAAAACGCATTGAGAATCGCTTCTGGTACTGAACCGACTCTCATCCGTAAAGAGAACACGACTACATTGATCAGTTGTCCAGTTTTTGTGCTCTCTGTCCCACTGTAAACGGTGGCTTCGGTGGCCATCTTTCAACGGGAGGCAGCGTTCAGGACGGCGGGTGAATAGGCCCCTTTGTGAAGGCGTCTGGCCACAGTAAACCGCTACACTTGTCAACCTGTTGCTATACAGAGTTTCTGAGTAATGGCGCTTGCTGACTGCTATCGAACTTTTTCGCCTGCAGGATGATATATCGGTCATGGACTGCAGTTGTTGTCCTCGGGCGGCCACACCAACCTTTCTAACAGCTGTACCTGTGGTTTGGAACGCTTTCCAAGCGCGCGAAACGACACTTTTGTTGATTCCGAACTCTGCAGCTACACTGGTGACAGTACGCCCCTCCTCCAGCTTTCCGATCATTCTTCCACGTTTGAAGTCATCCAGATGATTTCTTCTAGCCATATTTCACGAACTGACTCACTGGCACTTGCAGAGAATATGGTGAATTGCGTCTCCGTCCTTCATTTCATTCTACTGTTGAGCAGCGCGCCGACATCACGCGTTTTGCGTACGCTCACATCGCTTCTGACGTTTTGTTCCTGATATTTGCATACGCATGACGTTTCTACTGACTTACCTCTACTGATCTCCAGATATTCTTTTCTGCAATTTCATGGCTATCCGCTAAATTTTTACATTGTTGCCTAAGTTTTGCACACCAGTGTATTACGTAATTTTAAAATTGCAACATTTGAAACCTTAATTAATATTAAATTCGAAAGTATTTTTTTTAAATACGCGCTTGGAATAAGAGAAAGTGATAACTTCTTATACAGAAATATATAATCGTTAAAATTAAATACAAATTAAAATTGTTAGCCTGTATTCAAAAATGTATAAAAAAATATATGTTTTTTTCTCTATCAAATATGTATTAGCAATTTTGTGTGAATATTTTAAATTGTAAGATACTGGATGAAATTTATTACACTACGTACACGCACGATTGGTTTTGCTGTTAAAAATTACTTAATTTTAAAATTACATATTCAGAATAAAGACACATATTGAATGTTTACATATATAAATATTGCTGGTTTAACTTTATATTAGAATTTACTACAAAATTATTTTCATAATGTTTTTTATATGTATGTGGTTTTTTTGAGCTGTAGAGCTTATTTGTGGTTAGCTCAGACTTTTTTCATACGTCATAAAAATTTCAAATTTCGCGTGATTTATCATCTTCGGTGACATTTTATTTCTGAGAAACTCTATTTATTTTCAACTTTTAATAGGAAAAGTAAGTTATGTTCAATTAAGGAGTTTTAATAGAAAACGGTTGGCATAAATATATAGGCGTCTGCGAAATTAGTGTCAATGTAAAATAATTTATATTATGAAGCAAAAATGATTTCTCTCCTAGTAGATAAGTTTCACAATTTATTTCTCAAATTTATGATACTTATTACATTAATATCAAGTTGTATAAAATGATATAGAAAACATCTTTTTACTTCTATATCTCACTTTACTCAAATCGAATTTATCGAAGCTTATCGTAATATCTTCAGAAACTTTGAATTCCTAACAGAAGAAAATATATCTTAAAATGGAGGATTCTCAGAATATTTTGAAATTGATTTTATCTTGTATCCTCTGGCAAGCTGGTATTCCTGAAGAAACTAACATTCCTTTTGATTGAGTTTGACATGTAAAGCTATTTTCAATAAAATAATCAATAGAATGGAATATGTTTCCAGATTGTATCAAGATTTGACAAAAAAAAAAAAGAAAAAAAAAAAAAGGAGAATAATAGTTTTTGTCATATTGAATTTCAACTTAAAAAGAAGGCGTATTCCAATAACGTTTAGAATAAAGACTTGGATTAATAACATTTTATTGTTATTATTTATCTATTATTTTTATCAAAAATTATGTTTTATTTTAATGTATCGTTTAAAAGTATTATATAAAAGTATTAATTTAAATATTAACTTAAATAATAAGGAAGTGTTCGATTTCAACAATATTAAAAATTAAACAAGATCAGATTTTATAAAAATAAACCAAAGAAAATTCACCCAAATCGTAAATTAAATGTGTAACTGTATTATTTTAATGTATTATTTACCCTGAATGAGAACTATACCTTGAAAAATAAGAACGGCTTTGAGGTCATAACGGTAATTGCAAGCATTCCATTTTTTTCCCACTGTAATTTTTGATATTACATTTTAACTGAAGATCCCAGTTTTGAATATAAACAATCATCAAATACCTTTTAATAATGAAACATTTTAATGAAATTTCCCTTCATGAAAGTTTGAAAATAATTATTCATAGAGTATAATTATTTTAAGTATTCTAAAAATAAGAATATCGCATTTTGTTATTGGTAGTAAATAGCTTTTAAAACGAACATCCAAATAAAAATGCGTTTTGAATTTTATAAAAGAAGACGTTTATACATTAGATATACTGTTTACATCTCTATTAACAAAATAATGTTTTAAAACATTCGCACGCAAGTAAACATAAACTTTTTAAATTTAAATTGCTACATATTTCCCTGATACGCTAACTGAATGTTCGAAAATCTGTTGGCGCTATTCAAATAAGCATAACTATTCTTTTATTTTTATTTTCCATAACACATGATGAAAAATTGTTTAAAAATTCATTTACTTTTATGGATTAAAAAATAATAACACGTCAAATAAATAAAAAATCTAAATTTATAATTTTTTTATACTACTTTTTAATAATTTTATTTTCTTGTCTGTTTTAAAAATTGCAATGACTCTAAAGAAAGCCCGAACACGAATACCAGCTGATTTATTTCATTCCTTAAAAAAACTTATAAAAATAATTAGAGATAAAAAATGCAATAATTTTTCGAAAAAATAAGATTTTTTTTTAGAATAAACTAAAAAGTATCTATTGTCCACATAAATTGGAGTTTCATGGTTTTAAATTATATTAGGAAATAACGAATTAAAAGAAAAATTCTTAGCATGAAATACGTGAATTTTTTAAAATTATATTGTTACGTAAATCAGGGATCGAGCATTTTATGCTATCAATCTCGAAGAGCAAAACAGTTCTTTAAAAGCGACGATAATTTTTCGTAGAAAAATAATCTTTAGAAATACAGGATACAACAGTAAAATTTGCAAAATAAATCCCAGAAGGTCTTCATACCTTCTATAGCACTCAGACACAACTATAAGAGTCTAGAAACACAAATACGTAATGTATTCCCAAGCAATTGCTCGGTCGAAGCAACTCTTCAACAAATCAAGGCAATACTTACTTTTCAACGGTCAAAACAAAACTAATTCAATTTGAGCGAACGACTCCGAATAAAAAGGCCGCGCGGATCTTTCGATAAAAGATCCTCTTACGTCATAGATCGTGATATTAATAGATTTCTCCAGTATTTTCCGGAAGCATCCATATGGTAGCCAAATTAATGCCAACTTGGCTCTATTGTCAAGTTTTGCCAAGTTTCCATTGAATCGCTATAATAATGTAAGGAACTGCGTTTCTTGTGAATATATTACAATTTTAATTTAAAATAAATTGAACAGAAAGTCATATTAACGTATTACACATCAAGAATTAAATTATTTACCCTATTTTAAGCATTCATTACACAAAATTTGTAGCAATGTATTGGAAATTTTGGATTTTAGAATGTCTATTATATGACAAAGCAGAATAATAGACTGAGTAATAATCTAATGAACATTTCATTTGAAGCATACGAAATATTTTTGTATTTGAATATATTTTTTGTTTGTATGGTTTTATAATCGAGAAACTACTCTAAGTCTTTGAAACAAAGAATGCATTGAGTCAAGTGAGTTACATGAAATATACATTCCTATAAATTAAATTATATTCCTAATTTCAATTGATTCTTTCTATAAAAAATAAAACATTTAATTACATTTTTAGGTAATAATTTTAGTTGCAAACGTGGTGCCTAAAAGAAATCAACATTAACAAACTCTCCAAGACGACAAAGATTTTCTCCAAGGCAACCGAAAGGAGTATTTAGACCCATTAGTTAAAACTTCTTAATTACACAAGAGACCTAAAGTATTTAATTTGATGCTACCTCCAGATACTCTCGATCAAATTACTTACAATTAATTAAATTGTAATGCAATTTAAATATTTTAAGTTAATTTCAAGTTTTATATCTTAAACATGGTGTTACAACATTTTTAATTTTATTAAATGACTATTACGGAAATGTTAAATTTATATATATCGTATATTGCTTGAAATTGTCAATTAATGTTATTGCATTAGTTAATTCCTACTATTAAATGAGAAAAGACTCATTGATTAAGGTATCCGACTACGTTCAGAACCGTGATTTTGCAAAAGCGTATAAATTAATAATATTTATGATATTTAGTGTCAATTAGATTAGAAAATGTATATAAAATTGTTTTAAGAATAGTATTACGATAAAAAAATATTTAAGTACAATTTTTTGACAAACAATGAACATAGATTGACCCATTTTCAAAATATTCTCCTTTTGTGAAAAATGCTTCTATTATAATAATATTTTTCCTGTATATAGCTCAGACCTCTGTACAGAGGCTGAACTAGAATTTTTGAGATATATAATTTAGAAGTGGGTTTATCCATGTTTTACGACAACAGAGGGAAGAAATTTTAAGAAAAAAAACGCTGATAATTATTTCAAATGGTTGTAAATTTGAAAATAATGTGAATTTTTCAAATATCCTAGTTCAGACTCTCTGGAGAAGTCTTTACTTTAAATAAGCAAAAATTTTATTATTTTTAAGTCATTTTTATAAAAGGGGAGAACGTTTTGAAAAAGGTTATTCTAATTTAAATTTTTTCCCAAAATATTTATTAAATAACTTTTTTCAAAATTTCTTAAAACAATTTTAAAATTATTCTAATCAAAGTGACACTAAATACCCACGAAAATATCCATTTTATACGCTTTTTTAAGATCCGCTTCCAAATTTTAGTTGGATTTAACTATTAATTTTTTGATGTAATGATCGTACTATTGTTTTGAAAAACTGCTAAAAGTTGTTTAAAAAGTTTACTAAAACTATACAAATAAGTACTGAAGTTCTGTATCGAAAAATTGTAATAGGTGAGTCACACTCAAAAGTGTTTATTAACATACAATATACATAGTAGCTTAAACAAATGACGGAATTTAAAGAGAAATCATAAGATTTACACAAATGTTTTTAATTTAATGGTTTTCATAATTTTTTTTTGTTTCCTCCTATGTGTATGTATGATGTAAAACAGATTTTGTGCTCAAAATTTCATAAAAAACTTACCATTAAAACTTGAAACTTATGAACTGATTTTAAAATGCTACTCCTACAAAAATTGACTTGCATGTATGAAATTAGATTTACAAGTACATCAATCTAAGTATAACAAGAGTTGATATGGGCTTTCCGATAACTTAATTAGTATTTGTACAATACTTCATTTTATGAATGCTTATTGGAAATTCCTTAAAAAGTGTGTAAATTCTGAATTCAATTACTTTTTAAAAAAATAAGTATTGCTTTGATTGAAAAATGCCTACTAACTTTTATTTCATGTACTATTTTCAACAAGTGAAAAAAAATTCCAGGTATTAGGTTCAGTAGAAAAAAAAGCAATAGTATTTTAAATGAAGTCAAACTAGATATTTTATCTTTCTGAGATAAGTCTGATTAAAGTTTCGAATTGCCATTGGGATGTGAATGAAAATCAACGTAAAAGTTATCACAACTCTACGTTTTTTAAACTTAGAGCTTTCAAATTTTGAGAGAGTACAGAAAAGTATATAATAAATTATTTAGGCTAAATAAAATTGAGTTGATTTTTTTTCCCCTCGTTTGTCAATTGAATCGTACTGTTTCCCTTTAATGAGACAGAAAAAAAATCCCGTACATACCAATATGAAATTTAAAAAATTATTTTTGGATTTAAATTTTTTTTTTTTCTCCCCCTTTTT
>BMAV01016587.1:0-45107 GCA_019973955.1 Trichonephila inaurata madagascariensis | reverse complement strand
TTTTTCAAAAACTCAATAAAAGTGTTTTCATATATGTATATATACGTATATATGTTTAAAAAAAAATCCTCCATAACAAACTTAATTTTGTTGATACATGGTTTTTTTTGCAATATTCTTTAGCACAAAAAAAATATTTCTGTTCCTTCATTTTCGTGTTAAGCGATTTTCATTGTATTCAGCATGTATGCTTATTTGGTTTTTATTTTGTAACCTTCACCATTTAACTGTATCTTCTAAAATAGTATTCATTATTCACTAAGATTGGATCAATTAAGCGAACCAGAAAACTCTGCTTGGGAACATGAAACATAATTAATCATATATCCGAACTCTTTCGTAAAATGTATTGATTTCGAAATGGCCCTATTCAACCTTTATTTTTATTTGTAATGGATGTCTTTTTTTAAAGTATAAGAAACAGTGATACAATGTATATACGAGTATTTTATTCTAGAAGGAACAAAAAGGATTGATGATTCTTGGAAGAGAATTTACATTAGAATAAAATGCAGCCGGATTCAAAAAAGCACTATAATGCAAATAGACAACCCTTCTAGAACATTAAAGGAGCTTTTCGGAAGTTGGAACAAAATGGACTCAAATTAACTTCGAAATGTCTCATGAGTACGGTTAATGTGTTTGAGATTTCTACAGTTGTTCTCTGGAGAAGCGAAAAAAAAGTGTTCCTGTTCTTTAAGATCTCCAATACCGGGCGAGAAATATCAAAATGTGCAGTTTTAGCTTCACGAAAGCCATTATATTTGCATTTAGGAATTATTTCTTAAAAAAAAGTTCTGCTCTGAAATCTTATTCGAAATTCTAAGGTTTCGGGAAAGGTTTTGATGGTTTGAAATGGCTTTTGTCGGGTTTGATTAGAAAGAATTACTGAACGTAAAAATGTTTTGAATAATAGTGTGCCTAGAAATAAAAGCAGAAAATAAACTAAGAAATATTTTTTGATGTTAAAGTATTAAATATGTTTTAGGAAGAGAAGTTGTTAAAAAAAATGTTTTGGAGAAATATTTTTATAGCGTTGTTTATTTTCAGTAGCTGCAGGAAATAAAACATGAATGCATTATTTTTCTTTTTTAAAAAGAAATAGAGTTATTAAATTTATCCAAAAAATACCCAATCAAATTCTTTTTTACACTTATTTTTATCTAAACCATAAAGAATTAGTTATCAAAGTTATTTTAAGTAAGACAAATATATTCCGAATTTAATAATGTTTAAGTTTTTGATACAAAATTTGTACAAAAAAACTCATATCCCTTTAAGACCCGAAATATTTTTATCTTTAAATATTTAAATTTTTCTGGTTATTAACACTATATTGACCTCAACGATATTGCAATAAATAATTAATAAAAAAATTTGCTCTTTCCTTGGAATGTAGACGATACTCGCACGATCGTGCAGGTTGGTCTATACCTGTGAAACCGTCATCTGTGAAATTTTACGAGTTACACATTTTTTAGTTAAATTATAGAAGAAAACAAATTTAAATTCAACTAAAATTTTTACGGAAAAGGGGGAAAATATTGATATATAATTAATTTTTTTTAAGGGGGACACAGTAAGATTCAATTGAAAAAAATGGGTCAAAAATCAAATCAAATTTTTTTATAGCCTAAATTATTCTTTGATATTTTTCTATAACCTCAAAAGTTTAAAAGCTCAAACAAAAAAAAGCAAATTATGATAGTTTTTCCTTTTATTCATACCCCTAAAAAAATCAAAACTTTAAACCTGTGAGGGCCCCACGCGTCTTTTCTTTAACATAACCTCTGGGTTTTTTGGGGGCCAAGATTAATGGAAACCTTTTTTTCCCAACCAAACCCCGAAGCGAAATAAAAAATAAATGGGGAAAAATGAGGGAAATTTGTAATGAGATGGCAATTTTGGGGAATGGTATGGGGGTAAGAGATTAGTGTGAATTGTAGCCAATCGTGAAGTTTCCTGGGAAAACCAGCCTTAAATAAAACCCTTGCACGCGCCCAGACGTTTCCACATAAATATTGAATCTAAGTTTGGATTAAGGTAGGACTGATTATTTGATATTAGGACCTGTAATATTATTTGAATGGGTAGACGGGTTAAATAATTATTTAAAAAAGTGGTCTAAGATACGCGATTCGGTTTAACTATCATTGTGTGTTTGTTCATTAAGATTTTCTTATTTAAATTTATCTAAATTGTTAGACATTTAAATTCTATTCTTTAAAAAAAATATTAAAATCAAAAAGTCTATTCCTTTCAAACCCTACACCTCAGCTCACGCCGACAATCAAAGGGGTCATCAAAGGGGGGGGTATCACAAACCTACTTTTCTCAGAAAAATAAAATAACTGTTTGTCTTCATTTAAACTGAAGGCTACTTTCTATTGTGATAATGATTTGAATTTTTTTTAAACCTATTGCAATAAAATGTAAAAAAATTTGGGATGCATTTTGAATCAAAATAATATTTATTTTTTAAAAAAAAATTGAACTTAGTTTTTACATTTTTATGGAATTTTCAATAAACATTCATAAAAAGAAGTTTTTTATGAATAAATCATGTTATCCAAAAACCCCCTACCAACTTTCCTATAAAGTTTGATATTTTGATCAAATTTCATACGTTTCGTAAATTTTTTTGTAGGAGGAGTAGCATTTTAAAATCATTTCACAAATTTTGTTCTTTCATTAAAAATTTAAATGGCTCGCTTATTATGAAATTTTGAGCACAAAATCTGTTTTACTTAGTATACACATAGGGGGGCACAAGTTTTCACTGAAAAAACACCACGGGTACACCTAATCGGGAGCGATATATGAATCGATTTTCTAAGCCCTGCGTGAAAGGGGCCCCTGGGAAAACGTTTCGCTGAACACATTGTCAACAATAGGAAGAATGATTCTGATTTCATGAATCACAGAAAAGTTGTCCATGGTTACTTTCAACTGCCAAAGTCTCAGAAAACACTGACTGATGATCCCGTAATTGATTCAAGCAATATTTCGTTTCTATCATCAGAAACCTATAAATGACGATGAAAAATAAAGCTGACATCCCGAATTTTAATTGTATAGCGAAATTCTAAGCGTAAAAATGTTAGACGCAGCAGTTAATGTTAAGCGGATACCCCGTTTGACTGACAGACTTGGATCTGTTAAAACTTTTTTTTTATTCCATCTTGAATAATACTTATTTGAAAAAAGATGGTACTTACAACCTTTGAAAAAAACCCAAAGTCGCTGTTGATTTAGAATTTTTTAGAACACAACGTGTTCCCCTATTTATCCTAATATATTTTATATTCTCCAATTCGAAGAAGGAAGACCAATATTCCTGCAAAGTAGCATAGAGATGTGAAACATACGTTTTGAAGAATAAAAATGAATTACAGTGGCTGGAATAAAAAGTCATTAGCGTCTAATAGTGGTCATAAAACTTTTTACATTGTTCAAAAGTTAATGTCGAAATAAAACTTTTACTTTAAAGATCATGTGTCCTTTGAATCCCGTCGTATTTTTCTCTCTTTTCTCATCACTTCACTTTGATTCATATTTTCTCTTTTACTAACAGCTGTCATGATTTAGAAGCAACCTTTCGTTCCGATGTATCATAATATAAAGGAGAAAAATCGCTAAAACTGATAATTCATTCGTCGTAGCAACGTTATAGATTTCAACAAAAGAATATAATCTATATTTGCAGTAAGATACAAATATCGATATTTGAGGTTGATTATCGGAAAATGGGAAAACCATATATTTTGTAAAACGGGAAACTCCTTTTTTTTGGTGTCCAATGAGTTTTATTTTTTTGTCCTCAGCATTCTTTTTCTTCCTGAAATCGGGATTTTCACTTTACGATCTCTTTTATTTGATGTTTTCAAGCTACCAAGTTTGATAGAAGAAAGCTTTCAAACTCTTTCTTATTTTATTTGAGAAAAATAAATTCAATCTCATAACTTTATTCTGAAAGTACTATTCCGTTTTCAGTCATTAACAATGAGTTTTGAAGAAGTTTCTTTTGTGTGGTATCATGAATGCCTGAGGATAGTTTGGCGATGTGAAAAATGCTGTGATATGTTTGTAAAGATCTCAAAGTTTTATCTTTACGATATTGATAAAAATATTAACCTCGAACAGAAATATCAGTTTATTGAATAATGAACAGTATGGGTTCATTCCTTCACTCACTCACCTCATCTATCCATTCCCCATTCTTCACCACTATCTGCCTGTTCACTCATTCATTCACTCACTCTCATTCACCTCTCACCACTACTCATTCGTATCTGTTCATTCATTCACTACCTCACCTCACTCACTCACTCACTCTTTCATTCATTCATTCATTCATTCATTCATTCATTCATTCCATTCACTCATTCACTCACTCACCTCACTCATTCACACTCATTCACTCCCACACCTTCGCTCACCACTTGCTCATCTGCTCACACACACACACCACGCACTTTTTCGATGGTGATTCGTTTTTCTATCTTGAATAATTCTCTATTTGATTCCTTCATCACTTTTCATATGGTAGGAATGCACAGTATTTTTGCTCACTAAAACAATTTTTAAAAGTAATTATGTTATCTTTAACTCTTTTTTAATTAACTGATTTTAAATGTTCCAATGAAATAAATGATTTTAATAACTTCACGAAATTCTGCTTGTTCATTTTTTTAAATATTTTAAATGCACGAAAAACACAAATGATACCCGCGTAAACATTTTCAGCTTAAGTAAGTTTTTGTAACGACTATCTCCGAGAGGTTCCCCTTAGAACACAAACGTGAGATTTATTCATTAAAGTTATTGAAAAGTTTTAACAGCCACTCTTATACCAGGAGACGTATGGCGCAGATTTATGCGTACTAGTATAAAGCGATTCCGAAGTGAAGTTAGGGATAAATTGAAAAGTGTCTTTTGTATGTACCATATTATTGTTAACAGCGTATTGCTTCCAGTGCATTATATTAAGGTGACCAACTGTCCTTCTTTATGGAGGACAGTCCTCATTTTATAGGTTCTTTGCCTCCTCGAAAAGAACTTTTTCAAATATTTTAAAACTGATATGTTTAATCTCTATTTTCAGAGATGAACCAAACATGTTTCCAAAATGTCGAAGAATGGTCTGAAAAAATATCACAGGAAATAAATAGTTTTCTATTTGTCACACGTGTAAATTAAGCAGATATAGAAAATTACGTTGAGTGTTTATCGAAAGAAATTGATATTAAAAATCAATGACAATTGTCTGTTTGAAGTAGAATGAAGACTGATTGTATATTTAAATTTACTAAAATTGAACAATTGGGAAAAGCAACACGCTGAGAAACAGTAAAGATGTAAAATTACTTTAAATCATTTCAAAATGAACACATTCCATATGAAATGTAATTATTCTTAAGGAATTTACGTTGTGTTGCCCTGGAACTAATGCGCAGCAAGTTGAAAAGAGTTTTTTTCAGTTGGTAATGAGTTTTATGAAGTGGACTATTGAGAAATCAAAATTGGATGTTTATATTTTAGCTGCAGTGCTTCCAGTAAAATTCAAGCATGAAAGATATTTTTTTGCGCGAACTTTCCGATGTATTAAAAATGATATATTGACAAAAATTCTCATTCAATGGAAAAAATACTCGTTTAAGATAATAATTAAAAGAATGTAAGCGTAATTAGCGTATTTTGTTTGAATTAATAAAACTGCTCTGCTATATTTAAGTTGTAATTTTTCTTAAATATTTCGGTCCCTTCCTTTCGTATTCAAAAAAAATGGTCACCCTTGATTATATTCAACAAATACCTTCAACGTTTCTCCACGAATCTGCTGCTGTAGCAACTTCTGTACCATAGATTTCTGGTAATCCCTACGAAAGGGAATTTCAGCGCATATTCCCTACCCGGGAGGGATTATTCAAACAGTATAAGATAAGAAACTTAAGATTTTGTATGGAATTCCAGCAAATATAATTTTTGTTCCGATTTATTTGTATAATCGATTGCTATATTAATGTTATCATCTGATTTTATATTGTTGTTATTTTTATAGGATACGTGATTGTTTTCTTTTTAGTAAAATAAAGGCAGAAAAATATGCAGGTGTTTGTTTGGAATTGAGCAAATATGGTCCTGGGAATAAGAATATATACGGACCTCTATTTAACAAATTTTACAATGAGGTGTCCGCCCGAAAAAGTTCGTTATAAGGAAAATTCGTTATATAGATGTTCATCTTTCAATATACTTTATATAAAACCATTTATAAAAACTGAAATTTTTAAATTCATAAACACTTATATTGAAAAGTTATTTTTGTAAATTAATATCAATTTATTTTTTATGTATATGTTATCTATAAAAAAAAGAAAAACTGCAAGAAAATGAAGAAAAAAGAATGTTGAGAGGAATATACTGTGTTTTCAACATTAAGAAAAATAATTTTATATTAAAAATTAACAAATTTTTGCTAGATATTTTCTAATTTAAAATACACAAGTAATTTTAAACACACACATTATTTTATAACCAGAAATTTAATCCTCCACATGCGTCCTTAAATTTTATTAATTACAAAAATCTGTTAAAATCTCTATTTGAGTTTTTTGTTTGAAAAATGCCTTGAGATTAATCGAAGATGTATCTAGTGAGGGAACCTTTCGCGGTTAGTTAGGCTCCTACAAAACTAGTTCAAGATTTATGACCACCATAAAAATACGCAAAAGAGAGAATAAATTGAAAATGTCCATAAATACTTTTAAAATAGGAGGAAAAATTGAGTCGTTAAGGGAAAAATTTCTGCTATATGAAAATGAACTTCTGCTATTTTCTGAGGTTATTATTTTACGAAGAAAAATCGTGAAATGTTCTTGGTTCCAAAAAGTTTTGCTGTATAGAAATAATCTGTAATAGAGGTTCGTGATATGGAGGTTCGACTGTAGTGTTGAAAGGGTGAGTATGCTTAGGAAAATAGTAGCAGCTCGTTTGAATTTTTCTGGTTGCATCATATAAATAAAGTTAAATCTCTTATAATAGTGTGTGATTGGATATCTACCAGTTATAAATTGAAGCACTTATAAATGCGCGAGAAGTAAAATATTTGTGTTGTGTGATTGTTAAAGGGTTTTTACTCCTATTTATACACGTAGTATCTAATTCAAAGCTTAACCCTGAGCGGTCGCGAGGGGTAAATAGAGGGAATGAAATTCCTAAATGGAAAAACTGTTTATTTGTTTAATGACTTTGGTTGCATTCTCCTGTAAGGCAGTTCATGGAATGAAAAATGTATTCGTCACACATCTGCCTCACTTTGCGTGTAAAAAACGTATATTTTTTTTGCAATCTTAAGGTACTTGGGGTGACTAAGTTTCCCGCTTGACCATTTTTGTTCCAAAATATTTTCTATGAACAGACTATATTTTTGTCTTGTGAATGAATGGTTTTGATTGCTGTGTTGTGCGACTCATTATGGTTTATAAATATAAACAACAGAATAAAAGTAATTAGAAATGGGCATCTGCGATCTCTAATGGATGAAGTTGGAAACTGGTCAAGCAAGAGAAGAGTCTGAATAAAGCAATGTGTTAATAATCATGATAGCGAAAGTGAATTTGTGAAAAGCAATGATCATGAAACGTTTGAATTGAAGAAAAATTTTTGAATCTTACCTAAAACTCCATTAAGAAAGATATGAAGCCACAACACCTTGTCAAAAAGACACTAGCAAGAAAAAGTTCAACATGCTATTTGAACAACGTGCTATTTGACAATACAACTACAATATTTCAACAAAATATGACAGTTTTGCCTGCAAATATTATTCCTGTAATATTAGCAAAGTGTCCGTGATTTGTGTCCTCAATAAAGTCACGACTTTCGAACAATATTTAGCAGTTATTTGATTGGATTTTTCTTAAATTGTCAAAGAAAAATTTTGGAAAGTCCTCAAAAGTAGGTAAGTATATTTTCTCTTAGTAAAATTATTCACTGAAATTTTGATTTATATCGTGTACAATAAAATAATTATATAAAAAAACAAAGGATTGGGGGTGACTCCGTCATCCCCCCGTGCCCTCTAACATTACTATCGAGCGCGTGACTTCTTTCCAGTAAGAACGCAATTTTAAGCGGTTGAAAGCTTATGAGCTGCTTTTCTCAAAAATATCACAATTTTTAGTTTTCTAATATTTTGCTTCTTCCCCAAATATATATATATATATATTCAACTAATACCTGTCATCAGCTTCTTTAGAAATATTTAGGTGCTTTGAAGTTTCGTTCGATGATCACAAAATGTGACAATCTTGTGTGTATGTGAATTCGATAATATAAATTATTAATATTTTCCACAACATTTACTGAATTATTAGAAATCATCACTATTTTGATAGGTGATTTTATGTCAATATTGAAGAGTATAAAGGAAATTTTTCACAATGTGCTATATATATATATATATATAACTAAACCAAACTAAAACTAACTAAAACTAAACTAAAACTAAATATAAACTAAATTTAAATGTTTACAATTGACTTACATCTCTCTCGCATTTGATTATTTTCAATTAAATATGTAAGTAAGAGTCTACAAATTAAATCAAAATATTTCGCAATAAATTTGTTGTAAAAGCATGAAACATGTATTAATATAAATTAGTATTCTAGTTTTCTAAAGTCAATTTGTATAAATCTTAATAATAAAGTAATAAGTATTGTTGGTATAATTGTAGTAGAAAAAGTGATATAAAAATACGTAAGTTATATATATATATATATGAATGTTATTGAAATTGCATAAGGGAGGCTTAGAGAGAAAAGTACACAAATTTAATATATTAGATTTAAAATAACCCTCACACAAAGAAAAATTAGTCCTAAATATAAAACAAACTTAAGGATAATAAAATGAATTCATATATCACAAAAGCAGATTCTTTTTAATCGAAAATGTTTGGTGATGATTTCAAATTTTTAATTTCTACGATGCTATAGATTTGCAATAACTAATAATTTGTACAAAACTAGTTTTAAGTAATAGCATTTTCTAAATCAAAAATTAAATTTGACAGAAAAATTAAATAACGAAGCTTTGAAGAGACTTTCAAAACGAGACTGTAAAGTGTGTTGTCGTTTTCTTAAAAGCTGTGATCTAGATATCCATACCGATTTTTCAATATAAGTAACAAGGTAATCAATGTAATCAAGGTAATCAAAGGACCCATTACCTGTTACGGAATTAATAACTTCCCAATGGTCATGCGGTTCCGCGTTGGAAAGTACCCATGGCAGGGCAATACCGACGCGTACCGGAAAGTGTCAACCTTGCCCCCATTATCCAGCCAACGGAAAAGTTTTCGGTGCAATTCCCATACCACAATTCCAGCACAAACGGACCGCCTGAAGGGTGACAAGGACCAATGGCTGAATAGTAATTCTGATTACGTCCAAACAGAAATTATTCTGCGTCCCATTTCTCTTTTGATGGTGTGATTTTTTTACCTTCAGAGACACAAAGATGAAATCCACACTATTCAAGACACTCCAACAAACTCTCTCAGACTCTCAATAAGATTCAATTCTAGATTTGCTTGAACTCTCTCAAACCTACTATCGAACCTTTCAAGACTCCAACATAACGACCATCATGTTGTCACAACGCAGCCTTTATATCAGTGATTTGGCCTTAACAGTGCCTCTTCAAATGATACTGCTAGACTCACTCGCCTTCACTTGTTGGTTCCATCACTTTTTTTTGAGATTTATGGTTTACATGATCAAATGGATAACACTCGTAAATTTATGTTTATTTCAAATTTATGTAAAAGACTATCACTGTTATAGTCATTTGAGTTGCAAAGATGCAAAAGCGTAGAGAGGTATTTTTGGTATAGTCCTTTGGTTATGATTCACTTTTACGATATAAATCGCATTTATTCTAGTATAATTTTATGAACAAAAAACGCTATCTATTCAATAAGAAACATAACAAGACGACTGAATGTTATTGAATAACAACCGTAATTAGATGACTGAAAGTTATTAAATAACAACCATAATTATAGATGACTGAATGTTATTCAATAACAAACTATACTGATGACTGAATGTTATGGAATGTATAATACTCGAAATATATTTAAAAATAACGTAACTTAAAACTTGAAAAATATTTTATATATTTTTTAGAAGGGAGAGACGCATAAAAATATTTATTGTCCCGCAGTTATCTTAGAAATAATAAAATACATATTGTGTGTGTTATATCTAACACATTTCTTTTTATATAAGGTTGGGACGGATTCAATAATACTATTCTACAATATTTATTTTTTATAAAAAATGTAAATAAAACTATATTTATTACATAACATTTATTTCACTGATATATTAATATATATATATATATGTTTTCATCACAAGATATATAATTTTTCATAATTGTTATTATTTTTTTGTTTATTCAACGCCCGTGCCATCCCCTTCTTGACCATTTGACGTCAAGCCTCCCAGTACCAACTGACGACGTCGTCAGTCTGGTATTCGTCGAGCCCAATCCATTGGAGCAGATGGTTCCCATCCATTCTGGCATGAAGCCGCAGATTGACAGGATCAGTCAGCCGACCAGCCAGTGTGGAGGTATAGTCATAACCATGGAGATATAGTCCCAAAAGTCATGTCCGGTGGTTAGACGAAAGCAGGCAACAGCCTCGACTTTTTCCAGGTTTGATCCTTGGTATCGGACCCTCAGTCGCCAGAGTTTCCCATGGCTTTCCAAATCTCTTGGGTTTTGGGTTACGGCAAATATATTTGTCAATGTATGTGAAAATAGTGCTCTTTGCTCTTCTGAGGTTCAAGGTGACTTCCAGTTGAGACGACTCGACTCCCTGTTTGGCTTTTTGGTCGGCTTCTTCATTGCTCTGGATCCCAACATGACTTGGGACCCACTGTAAGGCCACAGTCCAGTCAATGGGCTCAATTCATGACGTCACATGATAAAGACAAACACGTGTTCTTCATTGAATTCATAACAAACATTAAACTAATTGTACTTGTTGTTCTACTAGTAAAACTCAGATAAAATTTCAAATTTCATATTTGAGTTAAAATGTTTAAATGTTAGTAAAAAAAAAATCTCTCGCATGAGTTTTTGAATCTCGGTTGGTAGAATCTACGTTTCACTATCATGTGACTAAGGACGTCACATGAATTGCTTCCCGACAGTGTAGAAAGTTTTCTTTTGGAATATTTTCTTAAAAATTCGCTGTTATATGAAATATCCAAATTTTCTGAATTCCTTTAATAACATATATTAATTAAAGGGAAAAAAAACTCAGGAAATAAGTAAAATAATCTTGTATATATGGAGAACCAACTAATGCGTATATTTAAAACTCATCATCAACTCTAAACGATTTTCAGACTACAAGCCGTTGCCAGTTCATCTGCTCATTCAATCTTAAATTATCATATTGCGCGAACATGAGGGGAATTTGATTATTTGCACTGGTTTAAATATTGCAAAGGCCACCTATGTATATTTTGTTATTAATAACTTTCGTGTCAAAATCGTTTGGCAATTTTTTAATATATTGCTCTAATCTTTTAACTTTTCACCCACGCTTGGAGTTAAGCACAGAGGAAACGAAAATTAAAATCGTTAATAGCATGGATTTATTTAAATAAAAGTAAACATAATTCTTTCATTTTAAAGGTTAGTCTTTACTTTTTCATTAATGCTTTTTAATCTAGGTAGCAAATACCAGAAATATTATACTGGGGTAATACTTCTCAAAAATTTTCCAAGGATTTCAAAAAAAAAAGGCCACTTGATGGTTTTATTTAAATATACAAGAAATATGGATATAAAAAGAAAACAAATGGTTATCGATTTGCATTAGTCTGCTCCGAAGATACACGTATTTAAAATCGCCATAAATTTTACAACCCTTAGAGGGGATACAGTAATTTATGGGCTTCCTGTATTATATATCAGATATACATACACCATATTTATGATGGCGGCATGTAATAAAAGATTTTTCGACCATTCAGATGATTTTTTTCAGAAACTCCACTGAAGGAAATAATTTAGATTTATCAAAAGAAAGCGCCTCTTTTATTTTGAACCAAATAAGTAATACGGAATATCTAGGATACTTGGTGTTTGAACATTAAAACAATTTTAGTTTTAGTTGCACATCAGAAGTACTTTGATGGATTTTGACACAAATTAGGTTTTATAAATAGAAATAATATAAGAACAATACACTGCATAACAGTTAAAGAGAATACTTGATTGTGTACAGGAGTCTTAAGCCTTCAGCTCCTGAGGGCCACATCAATTACCTTAGAATGAGCCGATGGCCACACAATTGTCAGAAAAACATTGTAGATGTATATTTTGTATAATTTTTCTATACAAGACTACAATCATTTCTAAAGGAAGAGATGCTGCTTTATGAGTTTAGAGGATATATATATATATATATATATATATATATATATATATATATATATGTGTATATATATATATAAAATAAACAGTGAAGTAGTACTAGAACCCACGTGCTAAAGCAGGAAGAAATTGAATCTCAATTGCATATAACAAATATAGATACAAAAAGTCTTTGACTAAACTAGACTTATTACATTTAAGGTTGCTGAATGAAGCTTCATGGAAATAGGTTAGCAATGCTTTACGGACCCTACCTTCCGCCCAGAAACTTATTGTATAGGAAAACACCGCAGCTGAAAGTTAAGCCTATTACACATGTGAAGAAAACCTCATAATATATTAAAATGAAGCCAAGAAAAAGAGAACAATAATGAATGTCACAAGGAGAGGAACAAAAATAAATAAATAAATAAAATAAAAATAAATTAACAAAATAAAAACTTACGTGTAAAATAATTACTGGAAATCGAAAATTTAAACTTTCCATAATAGCTCCTAATGCTGAAATGACGAAAAAAATATAAGACACTGAGAAGTAAAAAATAGTGGCGCCACCTTAGATATTTATTTTGGTAATTAAACAAAAGCACTAAAAATTTTTTAAAAAATAACCAAAAAAGGTAGGCCTTAAAACTGATAACAAACAAAGCAGGAAGATAAAATCAAATAAAAATATATAACAAAAGTAAAAAAAACTTGATGATTATATACCAACATATACGTAAATTAAATAAGTACCCTACAAATTTTTTGTTTTTTAAAAAATAAATAAATAAATAAATTAAAAAGGAATTTTAAATAAAATAATGAACTAAAGATAAAAAATATATTTAATTAGAAATAGAAATATATTTATAAATAAAATTATATTTTGATAATTGTATATTATAAAACAATTATAGCAAAATTCACAAAATTACTTTTGTTTTAAAAATGTTATCGCAACTAAATTATTGTTTTTGCGTACCAAGATAATATTTTCTAAATATTGATAGGTGTAGGTTACTACCCCAAAAAAAAAGTCATTTTATAATGTTAAAATCAAATGAGTCTCTTTTATCAAAAATATTACTTAATAGCAAATTATTCTTAACTTTTAATTGAAGGTCCAAAAAGTTAGTTGACTCTATTATTATAATTAGTTTTTACTAATTTTAAAACAGTGGGGATAATAATTAAGGTTAGAACAAAGTCTACTATATTACTAAAACATAATACAGTCATCTATGCATCTAAAAAGTAACAAGATTCATAACTAATACTTCTTTTCATTTTCATAAAAATCCAGCCAAAACAATCGCTCAACGATGTTGTGCAAATATTTACGAGAATTGTGAGAAATTTAACGTACCACAGAAAAGTCTGTTTCAGTTGAACGCTGAAATGGAATGATTTATTGTTGAAAACTCTGGAACAATTTGGAAGCGATTGCCCCGAAGTGGTTTCTTTATCGTTAGAATCGATTAAACTAGAAACTTTTTCGCTGGTATTGGAGAAAAGCTGTCTAAGAATATCTACTATTTAGCAAGAAAGGCTTTTACCCCCCATGCTTACATGAAAATTACTCACACTTTGTAACTACCGCTGCAGATCAAGCAAGTGACCATTATCTTCAAGAGAAATAAAAAAGATTTCACGAAAACAAATTTTTTTTTTGTATCATTTTTGAGTGCAAGTCATAGCCAAAACCAATACTGTTTTATTATTCTCCACCACAATAATTCAACTGAATATTGTGCTTAAATCTCTAAATCCAAAATGTTGCGTTACTATACTGTTCGAAATTAATTAGACAAACATTTTTTCTTTGCTCGAGTTGGGTATGTGATGATTATTTGCAAAACCCAAACCACTCACAAACTAGTTATATCTGCTTTAAAAATTCTGTGACGGATCGACCTTGACCATAATTTATTCGTTTGATTGGTTTTAGTACATTAGTGGCTCATTTGTGAGTCTCTCAGTGTGGTAGCTTTTGGTTTTATTTTGCATTTAACGTAAAACGTTTTACTTTTGCTTGTTCAGAGATGGGATATTAGTCCGAGGGAACGTTCTAAGGTAATCACTCTTAATAAACATACTTCTATGATTGTGAGAGATTTAGCTACGGTAGTTGGTGTAGGCATATCGAATGTTTCAAGAATTTTAAGAATATTTCAAGATTCCTGAGCATCGTTTCAAAAACGAAAAGGAAAATGTGGGCTAAAACGGAAAATTACTCCAAGAACTGATAAAATTCTAATAAGAAATAGTAAAATAAATCAACGCAAGACAAGCACAGAGACCTTCGAAGGGATTTATTGGATTATGGTGTTGAAGTAAGTACCTCGACTCTGTATTCCTAGTGTACCTTGGTTCCCTGGAAGTTAAGCGGTAAGGCATCAAGACTCAGAGAAAAAGCAATTTAACTCAAAAACACAAAAACGTTAGCATACGCCAACAATACCAATCCTAGACTGTTAACGACTAGAAGAAGGTAATTTATTGATGAAAGCACTTATTGGTGCAGGGAATCAAACAAGTACAAATCAAGTATAGTTAGACGAAGTGCTGGGGTAAAAACGGTGCTGCCAGATCAT
This sequence comes from Trichonephila inaurata madagascariensis, assembly GCA_019973955.1. Taxonomy (NCBI): domain Eukaryota; kingdom Metazoa; phylum Arthropoda; class Arachnida; order Araneae; family Nephilidae; genus Trichonephila; species Trichonephila inaurata. The sequence continues at coordinate 30,063 of BMAV01016587.1, read as the reverse complement.
ATCCAACGGACTGTAAAATACCCCTTCTAAACAGATGTTTTTGGGTTTTTTCACAAGAAAATGGCACTGAAAGCTTAGTTCCTTTTAAAGGCATATGATGAATGTGAAATAAATAGAAATATTGCTCAGTAGAATTGTTCCATCCAAAAATATTTCAACGTGATTTGGTTTCTTGTCATAATTCGATATTGGTCTAGACTTTTATGCGGGAAAATAAAATATGTTAGGCTTAATTGGCTGGTAATTCACCAGACTTAAATCCTATTGAGAATTTATATATATTCCTCAAGAATCGTTTAGATAAGATGAATTGCACTTCAACAGAGCAAATGATGGCGTTGTACAAGTAAATTCTACGATGATTAGGAGCAAGGGTCATGTGTACAACTAGTGAAGTCAATACCAAGACGAGTTGAAGATGTCATTTCGTGATTATAATTACAGCCACGTACTAATATAGATATTTTTCTGTGTAATGTAGTACGTAATAATGGTTTAGCTTGAAAAAAAATCATTTTTTACCATTTGCTCAAATTAATTGAACAGTATTACAAGGCATGCTCTTAGTTTTAAAACAATAATTCTTGAAGTGGCAAAAACAAACTAGCATGTGGTGTTGGTACCTTGTACAATCCCGATTTAGAAAACTCTTTTACGATCTCCTCATAATGAGCTTAACGTACTATCCCAGTTGTCCAGTCGTAATGAAAAGTGTTCCTCTTCATATTAAGTGCGCTTCTTTTGACTAATTTACTTTACCCAAAATTTATTGGATACATTGTTATTACTATTTACCCATAGTTGATCATAAAAAATCTTTGTTTTGCATTTAAAGTTTTTCTTGAGTACTATCGACGCTAATTTGCTGGCATCCCACCGCATTTCATAGTCTTCTATTTTCATGTGGTTTAAGTTAGAAGCAAAGTTTCATTTCAATAGCCTAAACCTAATAATATAGCTTTTATTAAATATTCAACTCGTATTTATATGGAATTATAAAATCACTTAACAATTATGGAAAAGTGCCTAATTTATTTTTAAATTGCATGTCTACTCAAAATAAATATTAACTGTTTCTCATAACGTCATCATATATTTCTTTAATCATCATATAGTTCTTATTTTCATGATACTTCAACGTCTTCATGAGTTCCAGAAAAGCAGCTTTTGCAATATTGTTGACATCCTGGTTGCAATCTAAGAAGAACTATAGTTATATTTTACAAAGGTCATTTTAAAAGTAAAAAAGATTGTGCGCAACTGATTCATGGACCGCACCTATCACCAATGCGAATGCTTGCACTTCCAATTCCCTCAGCTTTGTGTGAGCCAAATTTTGTTGCTGCACAGTCATGAATCTTTGTTCAGTAACTTCTTTTAAAATGGTGGCTACATGCATCAGGAGAAATCTATTCAAAATGTGAAACGCGCAGTGTCTTTTCATTTTCTGAATATTCGGTTTGAAACTCTTTATGATTTAGAGGCGCCAACCAAAAAAGAGATGTAAATGTTATCTCCAGCGAAATTTTGGATTTTGACCATGTATATCCTTATGCATCAATACGAACACAACAAGAATTTCAGTACTCAGGGGGAAATTTTTGGATATCCCCTTACAGACCTGACTTGGCACCAAATGATTTTCATTTATTCTTACAAATAAAATAATTTTTGAGTGGAAAACAGTTTGAACGTAATGAAGATAACAAACGAAGGAAGTGACACTCTGGCTCAAATCTTCTGTACCGAGGAGTGTAATATCGGAATTGAAAATATTTGTCCCGCGTTAATATAACTGTTTTATAGCCATGGAGAATACATTGAAAATAAAGGATTTTTGTAAGTAAATGTTGTTTGTGCTGGGATATAAGTATTCAATTAGTTGCGCCAAAACGTTCTTCTTCCCTTTCTGGATGAACCTCGTACATTCCATCGTTGGGTAGGATGGCAAACCATTGGCACGCATGTTATTGGTGATACGCGGCAATATTATTTCGGGCACGCGACTGACGCAAAACGGTTGACATTTAGTTTAGAAACTATATTATTGTTAGCGAACCCCAAACTGAAAACCATTTCAAAGATTAAGATGTACATGAGAAACCAGACAAAGAAATAGTTATTGAAGAATTTTATTTTCCTGCAATTGATTCCTTCAATCAAGGAATTTTCAGCGACTTTCAGATCAAAGAATTATCAGAAACGCTCAAGTTTATTATGTATCCTGATGAGACATCATTTGATAAACTGAAGTTGCCCCAATTTGATTGCTGAAATTGAAGAATTTTCTAAATGCAACTTAGTGATTTCAGTTTAGTTCAATGATTCAAAAAACGTACAAACGAGGAAAAAAGTGGAATTGTTTTTGAAACAGAAAGAATAACAAGTAATATAAGCAAAACACGTAAAGCCTAGGCCCCTTTGGAAACATTAAACTCGATTCCAAATACATTTGTTTGAAGAAGCAGGCTCATACTATTTTAACCATATTTTCATCGATCTATGCCTGAGTCACATTTTCAGAGATGAATAACATTAAAGATTCGTTTAGAAACCTTTTGACGAGAAATTTGAAAGTTTTAGAAAGCTTGAATTCGCCAAAGTAACACCTAACAATCCTATTATAAGTTATTTGTCACCAATATATATAATCTGGTAACAACATAAGTCACATGACATCGTTACTTAAATTTAATTACCCGTATGAATTTAAACATTATTATACTGTGCAAAATGTATTGTTGTAGTAAATAAAGAACTTTGTGTTGTTAGAGTAGTTTTTTATTATTTTTCCACTAATCACAAGTCAAAAATATTTGACGGCACTTCTATACCTTATTAAGCATTTCCTTAGAAAAAATGGCACGTTGATCCATAAAGATTTGCCACCCGTGGTGTAAAGACTGGTAAAAATTCTGTGAATGTGATAGAATTAATTTACGAGCCACGGATAATATTGTCGCGGTGGTTTGGGGGCACATTGAAAGTAGTCAGTTTTTCTGTTAACATGCTTGACTTGGAGAGTAAGCTGGTGAAAGCGCAACGAGTGAGTGAGTGAATATTAACGTCGCACTGTTTAGCTACACGAGGTATTTTGGCGACGGACCACTGTAATTTTGAACCATGATCAAGTGACTTGGACGACACCTGAGCTGTCACCCCTCTCCTAACTCACACAAATCAGCCCGGAGGACGTTTCAGCCTCAGTATCTGACTTGTACGTGTATCGCTGCCCCACACGGTAATTCTAGTGGTACCTGGCCAGGAACTGTGACAGCGCAAAGCCACACGAACTGATACTCCTTATACACCTGGCTACCGCACCAATGCGTAATGATATGTTACGAAAAAAGTGTGATCGGGCGAGGCGAATGAAGTTGAGAGGAGATATAAGTTAGTGAGATAGAAAAGAGTTAAGTTTCGTGTATTACCAAAGCGTTGTTATGAATTTCACCAATTATTTGAGAAACAAACGTTTGAGAAAAAATGCCTCGACAAATTCGTGGATTCCTATTTTAATCTCAACAATGGCCAAATTTCGTGGACTTAGGGACCATATTTTGTCATGTCGATTTTACTCCGACTTCTTTGGAATTTCGACGACACTGGCGGTGGCGGAACAAGGGAAAGAAGCAAAATCACCTGCTAATAATAATAATAATAATAAAACAACCTGGCATTGGTCTTCGTCGCAGTAGCACCATTCAGGGCATGTCGCGAAAGTACATTAAAAAATATAAATTTCTAAGTTCTGGTCAAGAACCCGGGAGGAGTCATCGGTTGGAGGTCACGTATCCTGACGGAGTTTTTGCCGAAAAGAAAACCACGGGTACGACTGGTCGAGATGCGTCCATGAATCGATTTTCTAAGCCCTAATTCAAGGAGAACCAGGAAAAAGTTTTTTTATTTTTCAGGAGCCCATACCCTCTATAATACTGAGACATCGTAAAAAACGTTACATATTTAGAATGGTCTCGTCGAGTAGATTACAAAAATATTTTTTTTAATACTGCAATCTCGAAGGGAGGGCTCTGACCTGCCCCCTCCCACCTGCGTCCTCGGAACCCTACTAACTACAAGTTTTCACTGAAAAAACACCACGGGTACACCTAATCGGGAGCGATATATGAATCGATTTTCTAAGCCCTGCGTGAAAGGGGCCCCTGGGAAAACGTTTCGCTGAACACATTGTCAACAATAGGAAGAATGATTCTGATTTCATGAATCACAGAAAAGTTGTCCATGGTTACTTTCAACTGCCAAAGTCTCAGAAAACACTGACTGATGATCCCGTAATTGATTCAAGCAATATTTCGTTTCTATCATCAGAAACCTATAAATGACGATGAAAAATAAAGCTGACATCCCGAATTTTAATTGTATAGCGAAATTCTAAGCGTAAAAATGTTAGACGCAGCAGTTAATGTTAAGCGGATACCCCGTTTGACTGACAGACTTGGATCTGTTAAAACTTTTTTTTTATTCCATCTTGAATAATACTTATTTGAAAAAAGATGGTACTTACAACCTTTGAAAAAAACCCAAAGTCGCTGTTGATTTAGAATTTTTTAGAACACAACGTGTTCCCCTATTTATCCTAATATATTTTATATTCTCCAATTCGAAGAAGGAAGACCAATATTCCTGCAAAGTAGCATAGAGATGTGAAACATACGTTTTGAAGAATAAAAATGAATTACAGTGGCTGGAATAAAAAGTCATTAGCGTCTAATAGTGGTCATAAAACTTTTTACATTGTTCAAAAGTTAATGTCGAAATAAAACTTTTACTTTAAAGATCATGTGTCCTTTGAATCCCGTCGTATTTTTCTCTCTTTTCTCATCACTTCACTTTGATTCATATTTTCTCTTTTACTAACAGCTGTCATGATTTAGAAGCAACCTTTCGTTCCGATGTATCATAATATAAAGGAGAAAAATCGCTAAAACTGATAATTCATTCGTCGTAGCAACGTTATAGATTTCAACAAAAGAATATAATCTATATTTGCAGTAAGATACAAATATCGATATTTGAGGTTGATTATCGGAAAATGGGAAAACCATATATTTTGTAAAACGGGAAACTCCTTTTTTTTGGTGTCCAATGAGTTTTATTTTTTTGTCCTCAGCATTCTTTTTCTTCCTGAAATCGGGATTTTCACTTTACGATCTCTTTTATTTGATGTTTTCAAGCTACCAAGTTTGATAGAAGAAAGCTTTCAAACTCTTTCTTATTTTATTTGAGAAAAATAAATTCAATCTCATAACTTTATTCTGAAAGTACTATTCCGTTTTCAGTCATTAACAATGAGTTTTGAAGAAGTTTCTTTTGTGTGGTATCATGAATGCCTGAGGATAGTTTGGCGATGTGAAAAATGCTGTGATATGTTTGTAAAGATCTCAAAGTTTTATCTTTACGATATTGATAAAAATATTAACCTCGAACAGAAATATCAGTTTATTGAATAATGAACAGTATGGGTTCATTCCTTCACTCACTCACCTCATCTATCCATTCCCCATTCTTCACCACTATCTGCCTGTTCACTCATTCATTCACTCACTCTCATTCACCTCTCACCACTACTCATTCGTATCTGTTCATTCATTCACTACCTCACCTCACTCACTCACTCACTCTTTCATTCATTCATTCATTCATTCATTCATTCATTCATTCCATTCACTCATTCACTCACTCACCTCACTCATTCACACTCATTCACTCCCACACCTTCGCTCACCACTTGCTCATCTGCTCACACACACACACCACGCACTTTTTCGATGGTGATTCGTTTTTCTATCTTGAATAATTCTCTATTTGATTCCTTCATCACTTTTCATATGGTAGGAATGCACAGTATTTTTGCTCACTAAAACAATTTTTTTTAAAAAAAAGTAATTATGTTATCTTTAACTCTTTTTTAATTAACTGATTTTAAATGTTCCAATGAAATAAATGATTTTAATAACTTCACGAAATTCTGCTTGTTCATTTTTTTAAATATTTTAAATGCACGAAAAACACAAATGATACCCGCGTAAACATTTTCAGCTTAAGTAAGTTTTTGTAACGACTATCTCCGAGAGGTTCCCCTTAGAACACAAACGTGAGATTTATTCATTAAAGTTATTGAAAAGTTTTAACAGCCACTCTTATACCAGGAGACGTATGGCGCAGATTTATGCGTACTAGTATAAAGCGATTCCGAAGTGAAGTTAGGGATAAATTGAAAAGTGTCTTTTGTATGTACCATATTATTGTTAACAGCGTATTGCTTCCAGTGCATTATATTAAGGTGACCGTCCTTCTTTATGGAGTACAGTCCTCATTTTATAGGTTCTTTGCCTCCTCGAAAAGAACTTTTTCAAATATTTTAAAACTGATATGTTTAATCTCTATTTTCAGAGATGAACCAAACATGTTTCCAAAATGTCGAAGAATGGTCTGAAAAAATATCACAGGAAATAAATAGTTTTCTATTTGTCACACGTGTAAATTAAGCAGATATAGAAAATTACGTTGAGTGTTTATCGAAAGAAATTGATATTAAAAATCAATGACAATTGTCTGTTTGAAGTAGAATGAAGACTGATTGTATATTTAAATTTACTAAAATTGAACAATTGGGAAAAGCAACACGCTGAGAAACAGTAAAGATGTAAAATTACTTTAAATCATTTCAAAATGAACACATTCCATATGAAATGTAATTATTCTTAAGGAATTTACGTTGTGTTGCCCTGGAACTAATGCGCAGCAAGTTGAAAAGAGTTTTTTTCAGTTGGTAATGAGTTTTATGAAGTGGACTATTGAGAAATCAAAATTGGATGTTTATATTTTAGCTGCAGTGCTTCCAGTAAAATTCAAGCATGAAAGATATTTTTTTGCGCGAACTTTCCGATGTATTAAAAATGATATATTGACAAAAATTCTCATTCAATGGAAAAAATACTCGTTTAAGATAATAATTAAAAGAATGTAAGCGTAATTAGCGTATTTTGTTTGAATTAATAAAACTGCTCTGCTATATTTAAGTTGTAATTTTTCTTAAATATTTCGGTCCCTTCCTTTCGTATTCAAAAAAAATGGTCACCCTTGATTATATTCAACAAATACCTTCAACGTTTCTCCACGAATCTGCTGCTGTAGCAACTTCTGTACCATAGATTTCTGGTAATCCCTACGAAAGGGAATTTCAGCGCATATTCCCTACCCGGGAGGGATTATTCAAACAGTATAAGATAAGAAACTTAAGATTTTGTATGGAATTCCAGCAAATATAATTTTTGTTCCGATTTATTTGTATAATCGATTGCTATATTAATGTTATCATCTGATTTTATATTGTTGTTATTTTTATAGGATACGTGATTGTTTTCTTTTTAGTAAAATAAAGGCAGAAAAATATGCAGGTGTTTGTTTGGAATTGAGCAAATATGGTCCTGGGAATAAGAATATATACGGACCTCTATTTAACAAATTTTACAATGAGGTGTCCGCCCGAAAAAGTTCGTTATAAGGAAAATTCGTTATATAGATGTTCATCTTTCAATATACTTTATATAAAACCATTTATAAAAACTGAAATTTTTAAATTCATAAACACTTATATTGAAAAGTTATTTTTGTAAATTAATATCAATTTATTTTTTATGTATATGTTATCTATAAAAAAAAGAAAAACTGCAAGAAAATGAAGAAAAAAGAATGTTGAGAGGAATATACTGTGTTTTCAACATTAAGAAAAATAATTTTATATTAAAAATTAACAAATTTTTGCTAGATATTTTCTAATTTAAAATACACAAGTAATTTTAAACACACACATTATTTTATAACCAGAAATTTAATCCTCCACATGCGTCCTTAAATTTTATTAATTACAAAAATCTGTTAAAATCTCTATTTGAGTTTTTTGTTTGAAAAATGCCTTGAGATTAATCGAAGATGTATCTAGTGAGGGAACCTTTCGCGGTTAGTTAGGCTCCTACAAAACTAGTTCAAGATTTATGACCACCATAAAAATACGCAAAAGAGAGAATAAATTGAAAATGTCCATAAATACTTTTAAAATAGGAGGAAAAATTGAGTCGTTAAGGGAAAAATTTCTGCTATATGAAAATGAACTTCTGCTATTTTCTGAGGTTATTATTTTACGAAGAAAAATCGTGAAATGTTCTTGGTTCCAAAAAGTTTTGCTGTATAGAAATAATCTGTAATAGAGGTTCGTGATATGGAGGTTCGACTGTAGTGTTGAAAGGGTGAGTATGCTTAGGAAAATAGTAGCAGCTCGTTTGAATTTTTCTGGTTGCATCATATAAATAAAGTTAAATCTCTTATAATAGTGTGTGATTGGATATCTACCAGTTATAAATTGAAGCACTTATAAATGCGCGAGAAGTAAAATATTTGTGTTGTGTGATTGTTAAAGGGTTTTTACTCCTATTTATACACGTAGTATCTAATTCAAAGCTTAACCCTGAGCGGTCGCGAGGGGTAAATAGAGGGAATGAAATTCCTAAATGGAAAAACTGTTTATTTGTTTAATGACTTTGGTTGCATTCTCCTGTAAGGCAGTTCATGGAATGAAAAATGTATTCGTCACACATCTGCCTCACTTTGCGTGTAAAAAACGTATATTTTTTTTGCAATCTTAGCGTACTTGGGGGTGACTCAAGTTTCCCGCTTGACCATTTTGTTCCAAAATATTTCTATGAACAGACTATATTTTTGTCTTGTGAATGAATGGTTTTGATTGCTGTGTTGTGCGACTCATTATGGTTTATAAATATAAACAACAGAATAAAAGTAATTAGAAATGGGCATCTGCGATCTCTAATGGATGAAGTTGGAAACTGGTCAAGCAAGAGAAGAGTCTGAATAAAGCAATGTGTTAATAATCATGATAGCGAAAGTGAATTTGTGAAAAGCAATGATCATGAAACGTTTGAATTGAAGAAAAATTTTTGAATCTTACCTAAAACTCCATTAAGAAAGATATGAAGCCACAACACCTTGTCAAAAAGACACTAGCAAAGAAAAAGTTCAACATGCTATTTGAACAACGTGCTATTTGACAATACAACTACAATATTTCAACAAAATATGACAGTTTTGCCTGCAAATATTATTCCTGTAATATTAGCAAAGTGTCCGTGATTTGTGTCCTCAATAAAGTCACGACTTTCGAACAATATTTAGCAGTTATTTGATTGGATTTTTCTTAAATTGTCAAAGAAAAATTTTGGAAAGTCCTCAAAAGTAGGTAAGTATATTTTCTCTTAGTAAAATTATTCACTGAAATTTTGATTTATATCGTGTACAATAAAATAATTATATAAAAAAACAAAGGATTGGGGGTGACCTGTCATCCCCCGTGCCCCTCTAACATTATTTATCGAGCGCGTGACTTCTTTCCAGTAAGAACGCAATTTTAAGCGGTTGAAAGCTTATGAGCTGCTTTTCTCAAAAATATCACAATTTTTAGTTTTCTAATATTTTGCTTCTTCCCCAAATATATATATATATATATTCAACTAATACCTGTCATCAGCTTTTAGAAATATTTAGGTGCTTTGAAGTTTCGTTCGATGATCACAAAATGTGACAATCTTGTGTGTATGTGAATTGATAATATAAATTATTAATATTTCCACAAATATTTACTTGAATTATTAGAAATCATCACTATTTTGATAGTATTTGCGTCATTGAAGAGTATAAAGGAAATTTTTCACAATGTGCTATATATATATATATATATATATAACCAAACCAAACTAAAACTAACTAAAACTAAACTAAAACTAAATATATAAACTAAATTTAAATGTTTAAGCAATTGACTTACATCTTCAAGTGTATTTCTGATTTATTTTTCACTAAAATATGTAAGTAAGAGTCTACAAATTAAATCAAAATATTTCTGCACAATTTGTTGTAAAGCATGAAACATGTATTATAATATAAATTAGTATTCTAGTTTTCTAAAGTCAATTTGTATAAATCTTAATAATAAAGTAATAAGTATTGTTGGTATAATTGTAGTAGAAAAAGTGATATAAAAATACGTAAGTTATATATATATATATATGAATGTTATTGAAATTGCATGATGGAGGCTTAGAGAGAAAAGTACACAAATTTAATATATTAGATTTAAAATAACCCTCACACAAAGAAAAATTAGTCCTAAATATAAAACAAACTTAAGGATAATAAAATGAATTCATATATCACAAAAAGCAGACTTCTTTTTAATCGAAAATGTTTGGTGATGATTTCAAATTTTTAATTTCTACGATGCTATAGATTTGCAATAACTAATAATTTGTACAAAACTAGTTTTAAGTAATAGCATTTTCTAAATCAAAAATTAAATTTGACAGAAAAATTAAATAACGAAGCTTTGAAGAGACTTTCAAAACGAGACTGTAAAGTGTGTTGTCGTTTTCTTAAAAGCTGTGATCTAGATATCCATACCGATTTTTCAATATAAGTAACAAGGTAATCAATGTAATCAAGGTAATCAAAGGACCCATTACCTGTTACGGAATTAATAACTTCCCAATGGTCATGCGGTTCCGCGTTGAAAGCGCACCCATGGCAGGCAATACCGACGCGTACCGGAAAGTGTCAACCTTGCCCCCATTATCCAGCCAACGGAAAAGCTGGTGCAATTCCCATACCACAATTCCAGCACAAACGGACCGCCTGGAAGGGTGACAAGGACCAATGGCTGAATAGTAATTCTGATTACGTCCAAAACAGAAATTATTCTGCGTCCCATTTCTTTGATGGTGCATTTTTACCTTCAGAGACACAAAGATGAAATCCACACTATTCAAGACACTCCAACAACCTCTCTCTCAGACTCTCAATAAGATTCAATTTAGATTTGCTTGAATCTCAAACCTACTATCGAACCTTAAGACTCCAACATAACGACCATCATACACGCCACAACGCAGCCTTTATATCAGCGATTCGGGCTTAACAGTGCCTCTTCAAATGATACTGCTAGACTCACTCGCTCTTCAATTATTATTCCATCACTTTTTTTTTGAGAATTATGGTTTACATGATCAAATGGATAACACTCTTAAATTTATGTTTATTTCAAATTTATGTAAAAGCCTATCACTCTGTTATTGTCGTTAGAGTTGCAAAGATGCAAAAGCGTAGAGGGGTATTTTTGGTATAGTTCTTTGGTTATGATTCACTTTTATGATATAAATCGCATTTATTCTAGTATAACTTTATGAACAAAAAATGCTATCTATTCAATAAGAAACATAACAAGACGACTGAATGTTATTGAATAACAACCGTAATTAGATGACTGAATGTTATTAAATTACAACCATAATTATAGATGACTGAATGTTATTGAATAACAACCATAATTAGATGACTGAATGTTATGGAATATATAATACTCGAAATATTAAAAAATAACGTAACTTAAAACTTGGAAAATATTTTATATATTTTTTAGAAGGGAGAGACGCATAAAAATATTTATTGTCCCGCAGTTGTCTTAGAAATAATAAAATACATATTGTGTGTGTTATATCTAACACATTTCTTTTTATATAAGGTTGGGACGGATTCAATAATACTATTCTACAATATTTATTTTTTTTATAAAAATGTAAATAAAAACTATATTTATTACATAACATTTATTTCACTGATATATTAATATATATATATATGTTTTCTATCACAAGATATATAATTTTTCATAATTGTTATTATTTTTTTGTTTATTCAACGCCCGTGCCATCCCCTTCTTGACCATTTGACGTCAAGCCTCCCAGTACCAACTGACGACGTCGTCAGTCTGGTATTCGTCGAGCCCAATCCATTGGAGCAGATGGTTCCCATCCATTCTGGCATGAAGCCGCAGATTGACAGGATCAGTCAGCCGACCAGCCAGTGTGGAGGTATAGTCATGTCCATGGAGATATAGTCCCAAAAAGTCATGTCCGGTGGTTAGACGAAAGCAGGCAACAGCCTCGACTTTTTCCAGGTTTGATCCTTGGTATCGGACCCTCAGTCGCCAGAGTTTCCCATGGCTTTCCAAATCTCTTGGGTTTTGGGTTACGGCAAATATATTTGTCAATGTATGTGGAAATAGTGCTCTTTGCTCTTCTGAGGGGTCAAGGGGACTTCCAGTTGAGATAACTTGGCTCCCTGTATGGCTTTTTGGTCGGCTCTCTCATTGCCGGGGATCCCAACATGACTTGGGACCCACTGTAAGGCCACAGTCCAGTCAATGGGCTCAATTCATGACGTCACATGATAAAGACAAACACGTGTTCTTCATTGAATTCATAACAAACATTAAACTAATTGTACTTGTTGTTCTACTAGTAAAACTCAGATAAAATTTCAAATTTCATATTTGAGTTAAAATGTTTAAATGTTAGTAAAAAAAATCTCTCGCATGAGTTTTTGAATCTCGGTTGGTAGAATCTACGTTTCACTATCATGTGACTAAGGACGTCACATGAATTGCTTCCCGACAGTGTAGAAAGTTTTCTTTTGGAATATTTTCTTAAAAATTCGCTGTTATATGAAATATCCAAATTTTCTGAATTCCTTTTTACGCGATATATTAATTAAAGGGAAAAACAAGTAGGAAATAAGTAAAATAATCTTGTATATATGGAGAACCAACTAATGCGTATATTTAAAACTCATCATCAACTCTAAACGATTTTCAGACTACAAGCCGTTGCCAGTTCATCTGCTCATTCAATCTTAAATTATCATATTGCGCGAACATGAGGGGAATTTGATTATTTGCACTGGTTTAAATATTGCAAAGCCACTTATGTATATTTTGTAATTAATAACTCTCGTGTCAAAATCGTTTGGCAATTTTTTAATATATTGCTCTAATCTTTTAACTTTTCACCCACGCTTGGAGTTAAGCTCAGAGGAAACGAAAATTAAAATCGTTCACAGTATGGATTTATTTAAATAAAAGTAAACACACACACACACACACACACATAAATCTTTTATTTTAAAGGTTAGTTTTACTTTTTAATTAACGCTTTTTAATCTAGGTAGCAAACACCAGAAATATTATACTGGGGTAATACTTCTCAAAAATTTTCCAAGGATTTCAAAAAAAAAAGGCCACTTGATGGTTTTATTTAAATATACAAGAAATATGGATATAAAAAGAAAACAAATGGTTATCGATTTGCATTAGTCTGCTCCGAAGATACACGTATTTAAAATCGCCATAAATTTTACAACCCTTAGAGGGGATACAGTAATTTATGGGCTTCCTGTATTATATATCAGATATACATACACCATATTTATGATGGCGGCATGTAATAAAAGATTTTTCGACCATTCAGATGATTTTTTTCAGAAACTCCACTGAAGGAAATAATTTAGATTTATCAAAAGAAAGCGCCTCTTTTATTTTGAACCAAATAAGTAATACGGAATATCTAGGATACTTGGTGTTTGAACATTAAAACAATTTTAGTTTTAGTTGCACATCAGAAGTACTTTGATGGATTTTGACACAAATTAGGTTTTATAAATAGAAATAATATAAGAACAATACACTGCATAACAGTTAAAGAGAATACTTGATTGTGTACAGGAGTCTTAAGCCTTCAGCTCCTGAGGGCCACATCAATTACCTTAGAATGAGCCGATGGCCACACAATTGTCAGAAAAACATTGTAGATGTATATTTTGTATAATTTTTCTATACAAGACTACAATCATTTCTAAAGGAAGAGATGCTGCTTTATGAGTTTAGAGGATATATATATATATATATATATATATATATATATATATATATATATGTGTATATATATATATAAAATAAACAGTGAAGTAGTACTAGAACCCACGTGCTAAAGCAGGAAGAAATTGAATCTCAATTGCATATAACAAATATAGATACAAAAAGTCTTTGACTAAACTAGACTTATTACATTTAAGGTTGCTGAATGAAGCTTCATGGAAATAGGTTAGCAATGCTTTACGGACCCTACCTTCCGCCCAGAAACTTATTGTATAGGAAAACACCGCAGCTGAAAGTTAAGCCTATTACACATGTGAAGAAAACCTCATAATATATTAAAATGAAGCCAAGAAAAAGAGAACAATAATGAATGTCACAAGGAGAGGAACAAAAATAAATAAATAAATAAAATAAAAATAAATTAACAAAATAAAAACTTACGTGTAAAATAATTACTGGAAATCGAAAATTTAAACTTTCCATAATAGCTCCTAATGCTGAAATGACGAAAAAAATATAAGACACTGAGAAGTAAAAAATAGTGGCGCCACCTTAGATATTTATTTTGGTAATTAAACAAAAGCACTAAAAATTTTTTAAAAAATAACCAAAAAAGGTAGGCCTTAAAACTGATAACAAACAAAGCAGGAAGATAAAATCAAATAAAAATATATAACAAAAGTAAAAAAAACTTGATGATTATATACCAACATATACGTAAATTAAATAAGTACCCTACAAATTTTTTGTTTTTTAAAAAATAAATAAATAAATAAATTAAAAAGGAATTTTAAATAAAATAATGAACTAAAGATAAAAAATATATTTAATTAGAAATAGAAATATATTTATAAATAAAATTATATTTTGATAATTGTATATTATAAAACAATTATAGCAAAATTCACAAAATTACTTTTGTTTTAAAAATGTTATCGCAACTAAATTATTGTTTTTGCGTACCAAGATAATATTTTCTAAATATTGATAGGTGTAGGTTACTACCCCAAAAAAAAAGTCATTTTATAATGTTAAAATCAAATGAGTCTCTTTTATCAAAAATATTACTTAATAGCAAATTATTCTTAACTTTTAATTGAAGGTCCAAAAAGTTAGTTGACTCTATTATTATAATTAGTTTTTACTAATTTTAAAACAGTGGGGATAATAATTAAGGTTAGAACAAAGTCTACTATATTACTAAAACATAATACAGTCATCTATGCATCTAAAAAGTAACAAGATTCATAACTAATACTTCTTTTCATTTTCATAAAAATCCAGGTCTGGAATTGCGGTAAGGCATCAAGACCGAGAAAAAAGCAATTTTTAACTCAAAAAACAATGAAAAACGTTTAGCATACGCCAACAATACCAATCCTAGACTGTTAACGACTAGAAGAAGGTAATTTTCATTGATGAAAAGCACTTATTGGTGCAGGGAATCAAACAAGTACAAATCAAGTATAGTTAGACGAAGTGAAGTTAAAACGGTGCTGTGCCAGATCATATCCAACGGACTGTAAAATACCCTTCTAAACAGATGCTTTGGGTTTTTTTCACAAGAAATGGCACTGAAAGCTTAGTTCCTTTTAAAGGCATATGATGAATTATGTGAAATAAATAGAAATATTGCTCAGTAGAATTGTTCCATCCAAAAAAATATTTCAACGTGATTTGGTTTCTTGTCATAATTCGATATTGGTCTAGACTTTTATGCGGGAAAATAAAATAAAAGGGCTTAATTGGCTGGTAATTCACCAGACTTAAATCCTATTGAGAATTTATGGTATATTCTCAAGAATCGTTTAGATAAGATGAATTGCACTTCAACAGAGCAAATGATGAAAAGTGTTGTACAAGTGTGGTTCTACGATGATGAAGTTAAGAACATGTGCGTTGCACTAGTGAAGTCAATACCAAGACGAGTTGAAGATGTCATTTCTGCATTATAATTACATACTACGTATTAATATAGATATTTTTCTGTGTACGTAAAGTACGTAATAATTAAAAGCTAGGTTTTCGAAAAAAAATCATTTTTTACCATTTGCCTCAAATTAATTCGAACAGTATTACAAGGCATGCTCTTAGTTTTGGAAACAATAATTCTTGAAGTGCAAAACAAACTAGCATGTGGTGTTGGTACCTTGTACAATCCCGATTGTCGCTTGTAGTGCCCCTTTTTACGACTTCCCTCATACCGAGCGAACGTACTATCCCAGTTGTCCAGTCGTACGAAAGTGTTCCTCTTCATATTAAGTGCTTCTTTGACTAATTTACTTTAATTCTAAAATTTATTGATACATTGTTATTACTATTTACCTATGTTGATCATAAAAAATCTTTGTTTTGGATTAAAGTTTTCTTTCTCTCTTGAGTACTATCGACGCTAATTTTATTGCTGGCATCCCACCGCATTTAGGCCCTTCTATTTTCATGTGGTTTAAGTTAGAAGCAAAGTTTCATTTCAATAGCCTAAACCTAATAATATAGCTTTTATTAAATATTCAACTCGTATTTATATGGAATTATAAAAATCACTTTAACGAATTTTGAAAAGTCTAATATTTAACAGACAACCGTTACCAAATATTAACTGTTTCTCATAACGTCATCATATATTTTTAATCATCATATAGTTCTTATTTTCATGATACTTCAACGTCTTCATGAGTTCCAGAAAAGCAGCTTTGCAATATTGTTGACATCCTGGTTGCAATCTAAGAAGAACTATAGTTATATTTTACAAAGGTCATTTTAAAAGTAAAAAAGATTGTGCACCATTCATGGGACCGACCCTATCACCAATGCGAATGCTTGCACTTCAATTCCCTCAGCTTTGTGTGAGCCAAATTTTGTTGCTGCACAGTCATGAATCTTTGTTCAGTAACTTCTTTTAAAATGGCTACATGATCAGAGAAATCTATTCAAATGTGAAACGCGCAGTGTCTTTCATTTTCTGAATATTCGGCTTTTTGAAACTCTTTAAGGATTTAGAGGCGCCAACCAAAAAAAGAGATGTAAAATGTTATCTCCAAAGAAATTTTGGATTTTGACCATGTATATCCTTATGCATCAATACGAACACAACAAGAATTTCAGTACTCGGGGAAATTTTTGGATATCCCCTACAGACTGACTGACACCAAATGTTTTTAAATTTTTTCTAAAATAAAATAATTTTTGAGTGGAAAACAGTTTGAACGTAATGAAGATAACAAACGAAGGAAGTGACACTCTGGCTCAAATCTTTCATGACCGAGGAGTGTAATATCGGAATTGGAAAACATTGTCCCGCGTTAATATAACTGCTTTGATAGCTATGGAGACTACATTGAAAAATAAAGGGATTTTGTAAGTAAATGTTGTTTGTGTTGATATAAGTATCTAATTAGTTATGCCAAAACGTTCTTCCCTTTCTGGATGAACCTCGTACATTCCATCGTGTTGGGCAGGGATGGCAAACCATTGGCACGCATGCCATTGGTGATACGCGGCACAATATTTCGGGCACGCGACTGATCAAAACGGTTGACATTTTAGTTTAGAAACTATATTATTACAAGGAAACCCAAACTTGAAAAACCATTTCAAAGATTAAGATGTACATGTGAAACCAGACAAAGAAATAGTTATTGAAGAATTTATTTTCCTAATTGATTCTTCAATCAAGGAATTTTCAGCGAGATTTTCTCAGATCAAAGAATTATCAGAAACGCTCAAGTTTATTATGTATCCTGATGAGACATCATTTGATAAACTGAAGTTGCCCCAATTTGATTGGTTGGAAATTGAAGAATTTTCTAAATGCAACTTAGTGATTTCTAGTTTAGTTCAATGTGGATTCAAAAACGTATTGAAACGAGGAAAAAGTGGAATTGTTTGAAACAGAAAGAATAACAAGTAATATAAGTAAAAATGCCAATAACGAAATTTTGGAAACATTAAACTCGATTCCAAATACATTTAACTGTTTGAAGAAGCAGGCTCATACTATTTTAACCATATTTTCATCGATCTATGCCTGCGAGTCAATATTTTCAGAGATGAATAACATTAAAGACTCGTTTAGAAACCTTTTGACGAGAAATTTGAAAGTTTTTAGAAAGCTTGAAATCTGCCAAAAGTAACACCTAACAATCCTATTATAAGTTATTTGTCATCAATATATATAATCTGCAACAACATAAGTCACACATTAATGTTACTTAAATTTAATTACCCGTATAACTCAAACATTTACTATTATACTGTGCAAAATGTATTTTTTCGTAGTAAATAAAGAACTTTGTGTTGTTAGAGTATTTTTTTTTTATTATTTTTCCAATAATCACAAGTCAAAAATATTTGACGGCACTTTTATACCTTATAAAGCATTTCCTTAGAAAAAATGGCACGTTGATCCATAAAGATTTGCCACCCGTGGTGTAAAGACTGGTAAAAATTCTGTGAATGTGATAGAATTAACTTACGAGGCCACGGATAATATTGTCATGGTGGAGCTAAAGTACATTGGAAGTAGTCATTTTTCTTTACGCATACTTGACTTGGAGAGTAAGCTGGTGAAAGCGCAACGAGTGAGTGAGTGAATATTAACGTCGCACTGTTTAGCTACACGAGGGCTTTTGGCGACGGACCACGTAATTTTGAACCATGATCAAGTGACTTGGACGACACCTGAGCTGTCACCCCCTCTCCTAACTACCACGCCACACCAACGGGAGGACGTTTCAGCTCTCGACCGATTTAACGTGTATCGCTGCCCTACACGGCAGGTCTTTAGTGGTACTGGGCTAGAACTCGTGACAAGGCAAGCCACGATCCGATACCTCTAACACTCGGTTACCGTGGCCCAATGCGTAATGAGAGCGTTACGAAAAGTGTGATCGGGCGAGGCGAATGGAAGTTGAGAGGGAGATATAAGTTAGTGAAGATAGAAAAAGAGTTAAGTTTCGTGTATTACTGTAGGGGCAAGAAAGATGAATTTCACCAATTATTTGAGAAACAAACGTTTTTGAGAAAAATGCCTCGACAAATCTTGTGGATTCCTATTTTGACCCAACAATGGCCAAATTTCGTGGACTTAGGACCATATTTTGGTCATGTCGATTTTTACTCCGGACTTTGGAATTTTCGACGACACTGGCGGCGGAACAAGGGAAAGAAGCAAAATTCAATCGCTAATAATAATAATAATAATAAAAAACAACCGACATTGACTTTGGCTCGCAGTACGCACCATTCGAAAGGGCATGTCGCGAGTACATTAAAAAAAATATAAATTTCTAAGTTCTGGTCAAGAACCCGGGAGGAGTCATCGGTTGGAGGGCCCACGTAATTCCGCAGATTGCGGGAGTTTTCGCTCGAAAAGAAAACCACGGGTACGACTGGTCGAGATGCGCTCACGAATCGATTTTCTAAGCCCTAATTCAAGGAGAACCAGGAAAAAGTTTTTTTATTTTTCAGGAGCCCATAATTCCCATAATATTGAGACGATCGTAAAAAACGTTACATATTTAGAATGGTCTCGTCGAGTAGATTACAAAAATATTTTTTTTAATACTGCAATCTCGAAGGGAGGCCTCCCGACCTGCCCCCCGACCTCCCCCGTCCTCGGAACCCTACTAACTACAAGTTTTCACTCGAAAAAAAAACACCACGGGTACACCTAATCGGGATGAGCATATGAATCGATTTTCTAAGCTCTGGTGTGAAAGGGGGCCCCCGGGAAAAACGTTTTCGTTGAACACATTGTCAACAATAGGAAGAATGATTCTTGATTTCATGAATCACAGAAAAAAATTGTCCATGGTTACTTTCAACTGCCAAAGTCTCAGAAAACACGTGTCGGACTTGAGCGATCCCGCAATTGATTCAAGCAATATTTCGTTTCTATCAGAAACCTGGTTAAATGACGATGAAAATGTTGACATCCCGAATTTTAATTGTATAGCGAAATTTAAGCGTAAAAATGTTAGATCAGCAAGAGTTAATGTTAAGCGATACCCTGTTTGACTGACAGACTTGGATCTGTTAAAACTTTTTTATTCCATCTGAATACTTATTTGAAAAAGATGGCATTTACAAACTTTAAAAAAACCCAAATGCTGTTGATTTAGAATTTTTTAGAACACAACGTAGTCTCTATTTATCCTAATATATCTTTATTCTCCTAATTCGAAGAAGGAAGACCAATATTCTTGCAAAGTAGCATAGAGATGTGGAACATACGTTTTGAAGAATAAAAATGAATTACAGTGAAGCAATAAAAAGTCATTAGCGTCTAATAGTGGTCATAAAACTTTTACATTGTTCAAAAGTTAATGTCGAAATAAAAACTTCTTTACTTTAAAGATCATGTGTCCTTTGAATCCCGTCGTATTTTCTCTCTTTTCTCATCAATTTCACTTTGATTCATATTTTTCTCTCTTTACTAACAGCGGTCATGATTTAGAAGCAACCTTCGTTCCGATGTATCATAATATAAAGGAGAAAAATCGCTAAAACTGATAATTCATTCTTTTGTTGTGTAGCAACGGTTATTAGATTTTCTATCAAAAAGGGACGAACACCCATTTGCAGTAAGATACAAATATCGATATTTGAGGTTGATTATCGGAAAATGGGAAAAACCTATGATGGATTTTGTAAAACGGGAAACTCCTTTTTTTTATTTTGGTGTCCAATGAGTTTTATTTTTTGTCCTCATATCTTTTTCCTGAAATCGGGATTTTCACTTTACGACTTTTATTTGATGTTTTTCAAGCTACCAAGTTTGATAGAAGAAAGCTTTCAAACTCTTTCATATCTCATTTTATTTGAGAAAAATAAATTCAATTCATAACTTTATTCCTGAAAGCATTTTATCTGTTTTCAGTCATTAACAATGAGTTTTGAAGAAGTTTCTTTTGTGTGGTATCATGAATGCCTGAGGATACTTAAGGATGTGAAAATGCTGTGATATGTTTGTAAAGACTTTTAAAGTTTTATTTTTATTGATATTGATAAAATATTAACCTCGAAAATGAAATATCAGTTTATTGGAATAATGAAACAGTATGGGTTCATTCCTTCACTCACTCCTTCACTTACTCATTCATTCCCTCATTCTCTCACTCACTCATTCATTCACTCACTCATTCATTCACTCACTCATTCACTCACTCACTCACTCACTCATTCATTCATTCATTCATTCACTCACTCACCTCACTCACTCACTCATTTCCTTTCATATTCATTCATTCATTCATTCATTCATTCATTCATTCATTCACTCATTCACTCACTCACTCACTCATTCACACTCATTCACTCACACCTTCGCTCACTCACTTGCTCATTCGCTCACACACACACCACGCACTTTTTTCGATGGTGATTCGTTTTTCTATCTTGAATAATTTCATTTGATTCCTTCATCACTTTTCATATGGTAGGAATGCATTAGTATTTTTGCTCACTAAAACAATTTTTTTTTTAAAAGTAATTATGTTATCTTTAACTCTTTTTTTAATTAACTGATTTTAAATGTTCCAATGAAATAAATGATTTTAATAACTTCACGAAATTTGCTTGTTCATTTTTTAAATATTTTTAATGCACGAAAACAAAATGATATCTATAAACATTTTCAGCTTAAGTGTTACTTTGTAACGAGCTATTCCGAGAGGTTCCCTCTTAGAACACAAACGTGAGATTTTATTCATTAAAGTTATTGAAAGTTTTTAACAGCCACTCTTATACAGGAGACGTGACATGCAGATTTATAGTACTATATAAAGTGATTGAAGTGAAGTTAGATAACAAAAGTAATTCTTTTGTATGTTCGAGCATATTGTTAACAGCGTATTGCTTCCAGTGCATTATATTAAGGTGACCAAGTCCTCATTTATGGAGGACAGTCCTCATTTTATAGGTTCTTTGCCTCCTCGAAAAGTATCCTCTTTTTCAATATTTTAAAACTGATATGTTAATCTCTATTTTCAGAGATGAACCAAACATGTTTCCAAAATGTCGAAGAATGGTCTGAAAAAAATATCACAGGAAATAACAGTTTTCAATGCTATTTGTCACACGTAAATTGGGCAGATATAGAAAATTACGTTGAGTGTTTATCGAAAGAAATGCCTGATATTAAAATCAATGACAATTGTCTGTTTGAAGTAGAATGAAGACTGATTGTATATTTAAATTCTAATAAATTGGAACAATTGGAAAAGCAACACGCTGAGAAATTGGTAAAAGATGGGTGAAATTACTTAAATCATTTCAAAAATGAACACATTCCATATGAAAATGTAATTATTCTTGTTGAATTTACGTTGTGTTGCCCTGGAACTAATGCAGCAGTTGAAAGAGTTTTTTTCAGTTGGTAATGAGTTTTATGAAGTGACTATTGAGAAATCAAAATTGGATGTTTATATTTTAGCTGCAGTGCTTCCAGTAAAATTAAGCATGAAAGATATTTTTTGCGCGAACTTTCCGATGTATTAAAAAAAATGATATATTGACAAAAAAATTTCATTCAATGGAAAAATACTCGTTTAAGATAATAATTAAAAAGAATGTAAGCGTAATTAGCGTATTTTTGTTTGAATTAATAAAACGTTTCATATATTTAAGTTGTAATTTTTTCTTAAATATTTCGTCCTCCTTTTCATCTAAAAAAATGGTCACCTTGATTATATTCAACAAATACCTTCAACGTTTCTCCACGAATCTGCTGCTGTAGCAACTTGCACCATAGATTTTTGGTAATCCCTACGAAAGGGAATTTTCAGCGCATATTCCTTACCCGATAGGGATATTCAAACAGTTACAAGATAAGAAACTTAAGATTTTGTATGGAATTCCAGCAACGATAATTTTTGTTCCGATTTATTTGTATAATCGATTGCTATATTAATGTTATCATCTGATTTTATATTGTTGTTATTTATAGGATACGTGATTGTTTTTTTAGTAAAATAAAGGCAGAAAATATTGCGGTGTTTGTTTGGAATTGAGCAACATGGTCCTGGGAATAAGAAAATACAGCCGGACCTCTATTTAACAAATTTGCTAAATAGAGGTCCGGCCCGAAAAAAAGTTCGTTATAAGGAAAATTCGTTATATAGATGTTCATCTTTCAATATACTTTATATAAACCACATAAAACAAATTTTAAATTCATAAACACTATATATTGAAAAAAGTTATTTTTGTAAATTAATATCAATTTATTTTATGTATATGTTATCTATAAAAAAAAGAAAACTGCAAGAAAAACAAGAAAAAAGAATGTTGAGAGGAATATACTGTGTTTTCAACATTAAGAAAATAATTTTATATTAAAATTAACAAATTTTAAGGATATTTTCTAATTTAAAATACACAAGTAATTTTAAACACACATTATTTTATAACCAGAAATTCTAATCCTCCACATGCGTCCTTAAATTTTATTACTCATAAAATCTGTTAAAATTCTATTTGAGTTTTTTGTTTGAAAAAATGCCTTGAGATTTAATCGAAGATGTATCTAGTGAGGGAGTCTTTCGCGGTTAGTTAGGCTCCTAATAAAACTAGTTCAAGATTTATGACCACCATAAAACACGTTAAAAGAGAGAATAAATTGAAATGTCCATAAATACTTTTAAAATAGGAGGAAAAAAATTGAGTCACAAGGGAAAAATTTCGTTATATAGAAAATGAACTTCGCTATTTGGAGGTTATTTTACGAAGAAAATCGTGAAATGTTCTTGGTTCCAAAAAAAAGTTTGCTGTATAGAAGAATTCGTAATATAGAGGTTCGTGATATGGAGGTTCGACTGTATATTACAGAGGATGCTTAGGAAAATAGTAGCAGCTCGTTTGAATTTTTTCTGGTTGCATCATATAAATAAAGTTAAATCTCTTATAATAGTGTGTGATTGGATATCTACCAGTTATAAATTGAAGCTAATTTATAAATGAAAATATATAGCAAAATATTTGTGTTAGTGATTAGTTAAAGGGTTTTACTCCTATTTATACACGTAGTATCTAATTCAAAGCTTAACCCCGGAGCGGTCGCGAGGGGTACAGAGGGAACGAAATCTTTAATGCAGGGAAAACTGTTTATTTGTTACCAATGACTTTGTCAGTATTCTCCTGTATGGCAGTCTTCATGGGAATGAAAATGTATTCGTCACACATCTGCCTCACTTTGGTGTAAAAACGGGGTTTTTTTTTTCAATCTTAAAGGGACTTGGGTGACTAGTTTCCGCTGACCATTTTGTTCCAAAATATTTTCTATGAACAGACTATATTTTTGTCTTGTGAATGAATGGTTTTGATTGCTGTGTTGTGCGACTCATTATGGTTTATAAATATAAATGAACAGAATAAAAAAAAAATGAAATGGGCATCTGCGATCTCTAATGGATGAAGTTGGAAACTGGTCAAGCAAGAGAAGAGTCTGATGAAATAATGTACATTAATCATGATAGCGAAAGTGAATTTGTGAAAAGCAATGATCATGAAACGTTTGAATTGAAAAGAAAATTTTTGAATCTTACCTAAAAACTCCATTAAGAAAGATATGGCCCCAAACACCTTGTCAAAAAACACTAGCAAAAAAAAGTTCAACATGCTATTTGAACAACGTGCTATTTGACAATACAACTACAATATTTTGAACAAAATATGACAGTTTTGCCTGCAAATATTATTCCTGTAATATTAGCAAAAAGTGTCCGTGATTTGTGTCCTTCATTAAAGTCACGCACTTTCGAACACATTTTAGTACAGATTGATTGGATTTTTTTCTTAAATTGTCAAAGAAAAATTTTGGAAAGTCCTCAAAAGTAGGTAAGTATATTTTCTTAGTAAAATTTTTCACTGAAATTTTGATTTATAAAGTGTACAATAAAAATAATTATATAAAAAAAGGGTTGGGTGACTCGTCATCCCCCGTGCCCCCCTAACATTACTATCGAGCGCGTGACTTCTTTCCAGTAAGAACGCAATTTTAAGCGGTTGAAAGCTTATGAGCTGCTTTTCAAAAATATCACAATTTTAGCTTAATATTTTGCTTCTTCAAATATATATATATATATATTCAATCCATTTGTCATCAGCTTCTTTAGAAATATTTAGGTGCTTTGAAATTTCGTTCGATGATCACAAAATGGAAATCTTTGTGTATGTGAATTGATAATATAAATTATTAATATTTTCCACAAATTTTACTAATTATTAGAAATCACTATTTTGATAGGTGATTTCGTCAAATTTTAATATAAAAGGAAATTTTTCACAATGTGCTTATATATATATATATAATTTAAACCCAAAACCAAACAAAACTAACTAAAACTAACCAAAAAACTAAATATATAAACTAAATTTAAATGTTTAAATTATTACATCTTTTGCATTTTGATTATTTTTAATAAATATTTGCAGAGTCTACAATTAAACCCAAAAAATTTGCACAATTTGTTGTAAAGCATGAAACATGTATTAATATAAATTAGTATTCTAGTTTTCAAAGTCAATTTATAACTTAATAATAAAGTAATGTATTGTTGGTATAAATTGTAGAGAAAAGTGATAAAAAAAATACGTAAGTTATATATATATATATATGAATGTTATTGAAATTGATAGGAGGCTTAGAGAGAAAAGTACAAAAATTTTAATATATTAGATTTAAAATAACCCTCAAAAAAAGAAAAATTATCCTAAATAAAAAAACAAAACTAATAATTAAAATAAATTTCATATCAAAAAAAGCAGATTCTTTTTAATGAAAATGTTTGGTGATGATTTCAAATTTTTAATTTCTACGATGCAAAGATTTGCAAACTAATAATTTTACAAAACTAGTTTTAAGTAATACTTTTTTTTTCCCCAAAAATTAAAATTTTTTGACAAAAAAATTAAATAACAGTTTTGAAGAGATTTTAAAAAAACGAGACTGTAAAGTGTGTTGTCGTTTTTTTTAAAGCTGATCTAGATATCCAAAACGATTTTTCAATATAAGTAACAAGGTAATCAATGTAATCAAGGTAATCAAAGGACCCATTACCGTTACGGAATTAAAACCCCCCAATGGTATGCGGTTCCGCGTTGAAAGACCCATGGCAGGCAATACCGACGCGTAGGGGAAAGTAAACCCTTTTGCCCCCATTATCCAGCCAACGGAAAAGTTTGGTGCAATTCCCTACCAATTCCCCCAAAACCCGACCGCCTGAAGGGGTGACAAGGACCAATGGCTGAATAGTATTGTTTGTCCAAACAGAAATTATTCTGGTCCCATTTTTTTTGATGGGGGGATTTTTACCTTCAGAGACACAAAGATGAAATCCACACTATTCAAGACACCCAAAAAATTTTCAGACTCTCAATAAGATTCAATTTAGATTTGCTTGAATCTCAAACCTACTATCAAACCCTTTTAAGACCCAACATAACGACCATTTTTGCAAACGCACCCTTTTTATATCAGTGATTTGGCCTTAACAGTGCCTTTTTAAATGATACGTAGACTCACTCGCCTTAAAATTTTTTCCATCTTTTTTTTTGAGATTTATGGTTTAATGATCAAAGATAACACTGAAAATTTTTGTTTATTTCAAATTTATGTAAAAGACTATCACTGTTATAGTCATTTGAGTTGAAAGATGCGCGTAGAGAGGTTTTTTTGGTATAGCCCTTTTGGTTATGATTCACTTTTACGATATAAATATTTATTCTAGTAAAATTTTATGAAAAAAAAACGCTATCTATTAATAAGAAACATAACAAGAGACGGGAAGTTATTAAAAAAAACGTAATTAGATGACTGAAAGTTTTTAAAAAACAACCAAATTAAGAACTGAATGTTATTCAATAAAAAACAAAATTGATGACTGAATGTTATGGAATGTATAATTGAAATATATTTAAAAAATAACGTAACTTAAAATTTTTGAAAATTTTTTTATTTTTAAAAGGGGAGAGACGCAAAAAAAAATATTTATTGCCCCGCAGTTATCTTAGAAATAATAAAATACATATTGTGTGTTTATATCTAAAAATTTTTTTTATAAAAGGGTTTGGGGACGGATTCAATAATACTATTCTACAATATTTATTTTTTTTAAAAAATGTAAATAAAATATTTTTATTACATAACATTTATTTCATGATATATTAATATATATATATTTTGTTTTCATCACAAGATATAAAACTAATTGTTATTATTTTTTTTTTCAACGCCCGTGCCACCCCCTTTTTAATTTGACGTCAAGCCCCCAGTACCAACTGACGACGTCGTCATTGGTATTCGTCGAGCCCAATCCATTGAGCAGATGGTTCCCATCCATTCTGGCATGGCCGCAGATTGACAGGATTCAGCAGCCGCCCAAAGCCAGTGGGAGGTATAGTCTTTCCATGGGGAATAGTCCCAAAAGTCATGTCCGGTGGTTAGACGAAAGCAGGCAACAGCCTCGACTTTTCCAGGTTTGATCCTGGACGGACCCTCAGTCGCCAGTTTTTCCCCAGGCTTTCCAAATCTCTTGGGTTTTTGGGTTACGGCAAATATATTTGTCAATGTATGGGAAATAGTGCTTTTTCCTTCTGGGGGGGTCAAGGGGACTTCCAGTTGAGATAATTGCTCCCTGTATGTTTTTTTGGTCGGCTTCATTGCCGATCCCAAAAAATGACTTGGGACCCATGTAAGGCCACAGTCCAGAATGGGCCAATTCATGACGTCACATGATAAAACAAACACGTTTCTTCATTAATTCATAACAAACATTAAACTAATTGTACTTGTTGTTCTACTAGTAAAACTCAGATAAATTTCAAACCATATTTGAGTTAAAATGTTTAAATGTTAGAAAAAAAAATTCCCCTCGCATGATTTTTTGAATTTTTGGTAGAATCACGTTTTTCACTATCATGTGACTAGACGTCACATGAATTGCCCAGGTAGAAATTTTTTTTTTGAATATTTTTTTTAAAATTGCTGTTATATGAAAACTTTCTGAATTCCTTTTAACATATATTAATTAAAGGAAAAAAAAAAGGAAATAAGTAAAATAATCTTGTATATATGGAGAACCACGCGTATATTTAAAACTCATCATCAACTCAAAATTTTTTTAGACTCGCCGTTGCCAGTTCATCTGCTCATTCAATCTTAAATTTTCATATTGGAACATGAGGGGGGAAATTTGGGTTATTTCCAAAATTTTGGGTTTAAAATTTTTTGCAAAGCCACTTTTGTATATTTTGTAATTTAAAAACCCCGTGTCAAAATCGTTTGGCAATTTTTTTTTAAAATTGCCTAATCTTTTTAAATTTTCACCCACGCTTGAGTTAAGCTCAGAGGAAACGAAAAATTAAAATCGTTCACAGTATGGATTTATTTAAATAAAAAATAAACACACACACACACACACACATAAATCTTTTTTTTTTAAAGGTTAGTTTTTCTTTTAATTAACGCTTTTAATCTAGGTAGCAAACACCAGAAATATTATACAAAAAATTTTTCAAAAATTTTCAGATTTAAAAAAAAAAACACTGATGGTTTTATTTAAATTACAAGAAATATGGATATAAAAAAAACAAATGGTTTTCGATTTTTTCATTAGTCTGTCGAAGATAAAATTTTTTTTAAAATCGCCATAAATTTTTCAACCCTTAGAGGGGATACAGTAATTTGGGCTTCCTGTATTATATATCAGATATAATACACCATATTTATGATGGCATGTAAAAAAGATTTTTCGACCATTCAGATGATTTTTTTTAGAAACTCAATTTAGAATAATTTAGATTTATTTAAAGAAAGCGCCTCTTTTTTTTTGAACCAAATAAGTAATACGGAATATCGGGTACTGGTGTTTGAACATTAAAACAATTTTTGTTTTTGTTCCATCAGAAGTACTTTTATGATTTTGACGGTTTTATAAATAGAAATAATATAAGAAAAAAACTGCATAACAGTTAAAGAGAATACTTGATTGTGTCAGGAGTCTTGCCTTTTACTTCGAGGGGCCCCATCAAAATTAGAATGAGCCGATGGCCACACAATTGTCAGAAAAAAAAATTGTAGAAAAAATATTTGTATAATTTTTCTTTTACAAGACTACAATCATTTCTAAAGGAAGAGTGTTCAGAGTTTAAATATATATATATATATATATATATATATATATATATATATATATATTTATATATATATATAAAATAACAGTGAAGTAGTACTAGAACCACGTGCTAAAGCAGGAAGAAATTGAATTCAAGAATAACAAATATAGATACAAAAAATCTTTGACAAACTAAAACTTATTAATTTTAAGGTGCTGAATTAGGGGCCGGGAAATAGGGGTTTGCAAGCTTTAACCTACCTTCCGCCAGAAATTTGTAAAAAAAAAAAAACACCAGTTTAAAGTTAAATAATACAAAAGTGGGAAAAAAACCTCATAATATATTAAAAAGAAGCAAGAAAAGAGAACAATAATGAATGTCACAAGGAGAGGAAAAAAAAAAAATAAATAAATAAAATTTTAAAAAAAAAAAATTACTGAAAAAAAACGAAAAAAATTAACCTTCCATAATAAACTCCCCAGCGAAATGACGAAAAAAAATTAAAAACATTTTAGAAGTAAAAATATGGGCCACCTAGATATTTATTTTGAATTAAACAAAAACACTAAAAATTTTTTTTAAAAAAAAACCAAAAAAAAGGAAATTTTTAAAAAGATAAAACAAAGAAAAAAGATAAAATCAAATAAAAAAAATAACAAAGAAAAAAAATTTTAAATTTTTTCAACATATATTAATTAAATAGGGACCCTTTTCAAATTTTTGTTTTTTTAAAAATAAATAAATAAATAAAAAAAAAAGGAATTTTAAATAAAATAATGAACTAAGATAAAAATATATTTAATTGAAATAGAAATATATTTATAAATAAAAATTTTTGATAATTGTATTATAAAAAAATTATAGCAAAATTCACAAAATTACTTTGTTTTAAAAAAGTTATCGAACTAAATATTGTTTTTTAAAAAAGATAATATTTCTAAATATTGATAGGTGTAGGCACCCCAAAAAAAATCATTTTATAATGTTAAAATCAAATGATTCTTTTTTCAAAAATATTACTTAATAGCAAATTATTCTTAAAAATTTAAGGTCCAAAAAGTTAGTTATCATTATTAAATTGTTTTTTCTAATTTTAAACAGTGGGGGTAATAATTAAGGTTAGGGAAAAAAGTCTACTTATTTTAAAAAAT